>CAUYON010105948.1:0-23071 GCA_963573935.1 Arctocebus calabarensis | reverse complement strand
TGGTATATGTACACTATGGAATACTATTCAGCCATTTAAAAAATGGAGACTTTACAGCCTTTGTATTAACCTGGATGGAAGTGGAACACATTATTCTTAGTAAAGCATCTCAAGAATGGAGAAGCATGAATCCCATGTACTCAATTTTGATATGAAGACAGTTAATGACAATTAATGACATAGTGGGAGTGAGGGAAGGGGAGAGCAGAGAGAGAACGAATGAGGGAAGGGTGTGGAAAGGAAGAGCAGAGAGAGGGAAGGAGAGAGGGGGGTGGGGTCTTGGGGTGTGCCACACCTTTTGGGGGCAAAACACGATTGTAAGAGGGACTTTACCCAACAAATGCAAGCAGTGTAACATGGTTTCTTGTGCCCTCAATGAATCCCCAACAATAAAATAAAATAAAATTAAATTAAAATAAATATGTTGAATATTTTCAAAGCAGAAGTAAGTGTTATAACTAACATCACTAACAGTCCTTTTAAAAGGCTGAATGCAAGAGTGAATTTCTAACATGTGTTGTGTGGCTGCTAATCACTCACATCCTTATAGGCCCTGGCATCCCCTGTGCCAAACACCTGTTGCTTGGCTTTCTTGAAGGTCAATGGAGAAGGACAGAGCTCAGTTACATGGAGAGAACTGTAATGAGGGAAGAAAAAAGAGAAGACTAGCCTTCCAAAAGCACATGCTGGGAAAACATCTTATGATTGTTGGTTTGATGTGTACTTAATGTTTAAAAAAATTGTTAGCATCAATCAGTTCACTAAGTTACCTATTCTAGCTCTGCAGATATCTTTTACCTATGATTTTAAACATAGTTTAGAACTACAGTCCTGCCATTTACTGAAATATTTTTTACTCTAAACTCTGTTCAACCTAATTGGGAATCCACTTTCTCCTTGGGTAACCAATCAAAAATGTGAAGGTAATGAGCTGGGATGTAGATTCGAGAGCCAATTGCCTTGGGTTCCCAAAATGGCCAGCAAAGGCAAACTCTTGATCCCTGGCATGGGAAACAGACGGATTCCTGATCCTAGAATTATCCTCCATCCAGCAGTGTTTTGCTCTTCTTTGAGATAAGATGTCTCCACTTTCAGAGAAACCTGTCTAGGCAGCTTCTGGAACCCTTTGATTATCAATTTACCAGCAAAACATTTAGTAAGTCCAAACATTAAGACTTAACTGAACAATTCAAATTCCTCACAGTGAGCCAAATAAGCTTAAAGCCTGTTTTATGAATAAGACAAGACATCGCTTTTGGAAACAAGAACTCATTTTAACATGGACATTAAACTTTATGGAGTGATTTTACGTTGTACTCCTGTTGCATCAATCAGGATAGAACAGCTTTGTTGTAATGACAAACCACTATGGCACATCATTAAAAACAAAGGTGGATTTCTTGCTCATGCTACTTTTTTCTTTTTTTTTGTCAGTTTCTGGCCGGGGTCAGGTTTGAACCCCCACGGCTGGTATGTGGGGCCAGCGCCCTACTCCATTGAGCCACAGGCGCCTCCCACATGCTACTTTTTCCTCTTGAGTCATCTAGAGAAAGAAGCTCATTCTCTGTCATCCTCACCTAGGGATCCAAGGGAAGGGAAGGGCCATCTCGGTGCCTTTGTAACTGCAAAGGTGGAAGGCTTCATGCAGAATGGCACACTAGCTGTTAAATTACCTTCCTGAAATTAACCTTGTCACTTCTGGTCCTTTATGAGCCAAAGCAACTCATGTGACCCTAATTTCACTGGACATGAGGAATTTAATCTTCCTCTAAGCCCCTATGAAAAGATCTTGAATGTTTAGACAAGAACAAAAATCAACACAAGCCTTTTGGCAGCAAGGCAAATCATGAAGACCAAGCATATGTTCTAAAAATGCAATTTGGAGAAAGAGTGGCTAGGCATCTCCTGGGGCAGGGCTCTTCCTTCTTGATCACAAACCTAAACTTTCACTCTTCCTGTCTTGAGACTGAACAATGCCTTGCTTAGAAGAGCAATACTTTTACTAAGATGCTGTGAATTATGTGCTGAGACAGAATGGGAAAAAGTTCTTCAGAATGGATATGAAGCTCACTCACGACATAAAAAGACCAAACGGTGTCGTGGTGACTCCCAGGCTGATTCAGCCAGAAGGGGTGTATAGCCTGGGAGGTAATGAGGGGGAAGGATGGGTGTTGGGGGGCTCATTTGAAAAAGCAGGAGAGTCCTGGGAAAGAACCTCTGTAGACATTTTTGAAGGTAATACCCCATGAAGCGATTAAAACCTCCGTAAGTTGTAATATTTCTCAGTACTTCATGGATCAAATTACAAAGTAACAATTAAACAGAGGATGCATTGAAAAACTGAACTTGGCAAATGCAGAGAGAGACTGTAAATTTTCTTGAAATATCTGTGCTAGGCCTAGACAAGTAAACTGACCATTCCTGGGAAGGTTATTTGGGGACACTACAATCTAGAATTAGGATGATAGAGGAAAAGTTAGCAGGTGGGACTTGTAGACATACTAAAGTATGTTAGAAGGAAGTGGAAGGTAATGCCTAAATTTTATTTATTATAACATGTATATGTACTTTCTTACATTAACAAGGCTTTGTTGTTTTTGATTATAAAATGGGTTTTTTTTTGTTTTTTTTTGAGACAGAGCCTTAAGCTGTCACCCTGGATAGAGTGCTGTGGCATCACAGCTCACAGCAACCTCCTTTTCCAGGGCTCAAGCGAGTCTTTTGCCTCCGCCTCCCAAGTAGCTGGGACTACAGGTGCCAGCCACAACACCCGACCATTTTTTGGTTGCAGCCATCATTGTTGTTTGGCTGGATTCAAACCCGCTAGCTCAGGTGTATGTGGCTGGCGCCTTAGCTCATTGAGCCACAGGCGCTGAGCCAGATTATAAAATGTTTTTAGTGGAGCTTTCATGCAGTCTCATACCAATGTCAGATTTTTTTCTTACATTGCTCTCATAACGTCCTAGCATATTTTGAATCCATAGTTTCTAGTCATTCTCTTGGCTTAAAAGCTCCAATAGAAAACTCCCCCCCCCCCCAGACTGAAGGGGCCACTCTGCCCCTTGTACCCCTTCTGCCATGTGAGGACATAGTTTTTATCCCCTTTGGAGGATGTAGTAACAAGGTCCCGTCATAGAACTAAAGACTAGACCCTCACCACACACTGAACCTGCTGGTGCCTTGAGCTTGGACTTCCAATCTCCAGAATGGTGAAAAAATAAATTGCCATTTTTTTTTAATAAAGTACTCAGTCTTGGGTATTTTCTTACAGAGGCACAAATGTACAAAGACAGAACAGATGCCAGAAGTGAGGTGTTGCTGTAAAAAGTATCCAAAGAAGTGGAAGCATCTTTGGAACTGTAGAGGCTGAAGTGGCTTCGAAATGAATGCTGGAAAAAATCCTGTATTGCCAGGAATAGACTCTTCAGGGTGATTCTGGTAAGGGCTCAGAGGAACAGGAGAACTGCAGAGAAAACCTCACTCGGAGATTAGCTAAGTAGTCATGAACAGATGTCAGTAAAATTACGGACAGTAAAGGTCTTTCTGATGAAGTCTTAGAAATAAAAATCAACTTGTTGAAAACTGGGAGGAAGGTCCATCCTCATTAAAAAGTGACCGAGAGCCTGGTGAACATGTCCGTGTCCTACCGCTGTGTGGAAGGTAGAATTTAGGAGTGATAAACTAGGATATTTCAGCATAAGAAAATTTCAAGCAAGCTGTTCAGGGTACTGTGTGGCTTCTCTTGACTGCTTATAAAAAGATGCAAGAAGAGAAAAATTAAAGATAGCATTTATAATCAAAAGGGAGCAAAATGTAAAGGATTTGAAAAATTCTGAGTTTAACTGCATAAAGAATTTAAAAAGCATGTTTAGGAGAGAAAAACCAAGGGAGTGGTGGAGCTACTCTTTGATAAAGATTAGTGCTGACATGAGGAAGCCAGATGCTTTTCATAAAGACAATGGAATGAATTTGGGAGACCTTCGAGGCCGCTGTGCCCACTATGGACCTGCCAATCCCAGAGCCTTGACGGCAGACGCATTCCAAGGGAGCAGCCCAAGACCCCTGTGGGCTTCAGCACTGTCCACCTCAGTTCCCTGTGCCCACGCTCAGGTGTCGAGCTCCCTGCAGCCCCGGCTGTGGTTCAAACATGTCCAGAGGCAGCCTGGGCTCCAGCTCCAGAAGGTGCAGGATGCAGAGCTTGGCACCATCCGTGTAGTGTTAATTCTGCAGGAGCAAGACTGAGGGACTCAACACCAGGTTTAAAGGATCGTGCATTATGACCAAGTGGAATTTATTCCTGGGGTGCCAGGATAATTCAACATACATAAATCAATAAATGGCATATATCACATTAACAGAATGAAGAACAAAAGCAGCGTGAGCTTATCTTAGAAAATGCATTAGACAATTTGGCATCCTTTCATAATAAGAAGATTCAACAAATTAAGCACAGAAGAAATATACCTCAGCACAGTACAAGTCGTATATGCCAAACCCACAGTTAATATTGTAGCCACAGGGAAAGGGTGAAAGTTTTTCTTCAAAGATCAGAAGACAGACAAGGATAGCCACTCTTTCTACTTTTATTCAACATAGCACTGGAAGTCCTAGCGAGAGAAACTAGGCAAAGGAAACAAAGAAAAGGCGTCCAAAGTCAAAAGGAAGAAATAAGTTGTTCCTGTTTGCAGATGACATTATGTTTAGGAAACCTTTAAAGACTTCTCCAAAAATACAAACAAACAAAAACTGTTAGAGCTAATAAATAAATTCAGTGAAGTTGTACATCCCCAAAAATTAACACACAAAAAATCAGTAGCATGAGCAGCACCTGTGGTTCAGTGGGTAGGGCACCAGCCCCATATACTGAGGGTGGTGGGTTCAAACTCAGCCCCGGCCAAACTGCAACAAAAAAATAGCCGGGCTTTGCAGTGGGCACCTGTGGTCCCAGCTACTCAGGAGGCTGAGGCAAGAGAATCACCTAAGCCCAGGAGTTGGAGGTTGCTGTGAGCTGTGATGCCACAGCACTCTGATGCCACAGCACTCTACTGGGGGCGACATAATGAGACTCTGTCTCTAAGAAAGAATCAGTATTATATCTATACACTAACAACAAACTATCCAGAAAAAGAAAAATATATATAAATTTTCAATAGCCTCCAAAATAAAATAAAATACCTAGGAATAATTTCACCCAAGGAGGTAAAAGACTTAAACACTGAGAAGTATAAAACTTGAGGAAAGAAACTGGAGAACACAGGCTCTGCAGAGATGGAAAGATATTGTGTGGTATTGACTTGGAAGAATATTGTTATAATGTCCACCTTACCTAAAGCACCCTACAGATTCAATGCACCCCTTATAGAAATTCCAGCAATGATTTTTCACAGAAATTTTAAAAACTCTGAAACCTGTCTTAAGCCACAAGAGACCCCAAAGAGCCAAAGAAATCTTGAGCAAAAGAACAAAGCTAGAGGAATTATGCTTCCTGACTTCAATATATGACAAAGGTATAGTAACCAGAACAGCATGGTCTTGGCATAAAGACCATGCATCAGTGGAACAGAACAGAGAGCTCACAAACAAATCCTCATTTACAGACAAATGATTTAGCACAGCTGCCAAAAACATATAGGAAGGACACTTTCATCATTAAGTGCTATCAGCCAACTGGATACCCACAAGCAGAATGAAAAATCAAGATGGATTACAGACCTAAATGCAATACCTGAAACTATACAACTACTAGAAGAAACCAGAGGGGAAAAATTCCATGACATTGGTTTGGTCCATGATTTTCTGGACAGGATCCCAAAGCACAGGCAACAAAAGTAAAACTAGAAAAGTGGGTCAGCCTCTATCAAGCTAAAAAGCTTTCCCACAGCCAAGGAAATAATTAAAGTAAAGAAACCACCCACAGAATGGGAGAAAATATTTACAAACCATACATCCAATAAGCTGTTGATATCCAAAATATATAAGGAACTCAGCTCAATGTAAACTAACAGATAACCCAATTTTTTAAAAGGGCAAAAGATTGGAACAGATATTTCTTAAAAGATGACATACAAATGGCCGAAGGGCATACGAAAATGTGCTCACTAATCTAAGGAAAATGCAAATTAAAACCATCATGAGATATCGCCTCATACCCACGTATTAAGTAGAAGGATTGTGATTTTAAAAGGTGAAAGTAAGTGCTGGCAATGATATGCAGAAAAGAGAACCCTTGCACGTGGCTGGAATGTTAATTAGCACAACCATTATGGAAAACAGTATGTAAATTCCTCAAATAATTAAAAATAGAACTCTCATATGACCCAGCAATTCCACTCCCTGGTATAAATGCAAAAGAAATGAAATCAGTATGTCAAAGACAGACACAGTGTCTGCATTCTGGTGTTCATTGCAGCACTATTCACGATAGCAAAGACACGGAATCAACCGTATATGGAATTCTGTCCTTTGCAACATGGACTAGCCCTGGCAGACACTCTGTTGAGTAAAATAAAACAGGCACAGCAAGACAAATACTGCATGGTCTCACTTACATGTATTTGAAATATAGATTATTTCAACTCAGAAGTAAGAGGGGAATGGTGGTTCCTAAGGACAGGAGAAAGGTGGTGATGTGGGGGAAATGTTGGTCAAACTGTACAAAATTTCAGTTACATGGGAAATATATGTTCATGAGGTCTACTGTATAACATGGGGACTATCGCTAATAACACTGTATCATGTTCTTACATGTTGCTAAAAGAATAGGTTTTAAGTGTTCTCACCACACAAAAAAGTGATAAATATACACATAGGTGAATACATATGTTATTTAGCTTAATTTAGCTATCACACAATGCATACTTATTTTAAAACATGTAGTACATGACAAATACAATATGCAATCTTTGTCGATTAAACTATTCTCACAAGGTGTGTATTTCATAAAAGTTGAAAGGCATGTAAAAGATCTGCTCCTGAAACATACATGTGCCTTATAACTATAAGCATAGTTACAGTCTTATTCTGAATTCCTATATAAAGTTGAGAGGCGCTGTTCCTCCTTTCCTTCTTTGGAATCTGTCCCTTGGAGTTGGACCTGAGGGTTTGGCCCCTGGCCTGCTGGCAGATCTAACTCTAGCCATTTATTAGGTCAACTTCAAACACACATAAAGGAAATTATATACCCCTGCCTTACCTAGTTTTTATTGTGAAGAGTAAATAAGTTTAAAATCATTTTAAAAAGTGTTAAGCTCGTACTATCATGGCTTAATTATTAGAGAAGTCTTTATTTTGTGAGATAAAGAATTAACTTTAATTATAATCCAAAGTAGAAATAATACTGTGATATTTCACCGACTATTGTGGCAGCTGGAAATCCTTAAAGATTATAGGTGTCCAAGTGTGTTTCTAGTGTGTGTTTTTACTGAGTTTATGAGACATGCTGAGCTGTGTTGGGGGGAAACAAAAGTTAATTTCCTTTTTCATACACAATTTAGGACCTCAAACAGGCTTACTTCAGTAACAATCTTCTCTAGTCCAGAGGAAAATCTATTTTTATGAGCTAAGGAAATACTGAGACAAACTTCCAAATGCCTAACAGAAGGTGTTTTCAAATTAAAAGGAGGGAGACTATTTAACTAATAAGGGTTCATATCACTCTTCACCAGGAAGAAACTCATGTGTAATTGGTTCATTCCAAACTTTTCAGGAAAAAGAATTGAATTCCAGAAGAAATGTCATTGAATGGAAATAAATATGAGAAAACGTCACAGGGATCACGGGGTTCGGAAAAGCAAGTCGAACATAAAGAATTCATAGGTAAATTTTTTAAAAATCCAAATCTCAAAAACATGAAATTCCAAATGAACTGATAAGGAGAAAGACTACTGTTTGAATAAAAGACTTGAGACATTCTTCCTCAATTTTATTCTTGGCTGAATGCCCCATGGTTAAGAAGGGAGCCTCCCGAGTGTACGGTCTTCCTTCCTATCTGTAGACTGGCTGTAATGTTTCCCTTCTTCCCTTTCTCCACGTTTCTTGTCTATGGGTAATGTCTACCCTTCCACTAGCACAACAATCATGATTCTCTTTATGTGGTGAAAATACATCAAATCAAGGGCCTTTGGTTAGAAACCAAAGACTAAAATCCTCACCAACAAAATCATGCTTCTCATTTCAAACGGAAAGGAGACAACATTTTTCAAATACACTTTTTCCACTTCCTGAAACCCTTATTTGGGTACTTCTACTTATAAGACCATCATTACATTGGTACTTTCAGAAAATAACCGAAGGATAAAATATAGGAGCTAATGCATGGGAGCTGTGAGATAACAGCCAGACTCTGCATGGGTGAGAATTTCAGAGAAAATAGTTTTAATACGTATAGAAAGAGGAGGCTTATTATCGCAGTCAGCTACAAATACACTCAGTGTCAGCTGGACGTGAAAGCAGAACCAGCCTACCGGCTCCTAGACACCCACGTGCAGCTGTAGTCAATTCCCTTTAGATTTTTTCCTCCTCAATTTTTCCATCGTCAACCCCCTTCCTTCCCATCTCCATTTTAACCTGCTAATGTTCACATCAAGGCCCTTCCCATTCCTCAAGCTGCTTCTACTGCTCGCTTCATCTAGATTCCCCTCAGTCCTGTATATTGAAATCCTGCCTCAATTCCTGTAAGACTCACCTGGCGATTACCCTGTCTTCCTGCACCGCCTCATCCCTAGACCACAATTACTTCCCACCTGACTCCCCCTCGAGTGGGTGTGGTCAGTCGATCTGTAATGTCTCACTTGACAAATGACTTTTGGAATATTCAGCACTTTCTGACTTCACTTCTATTAAATACGTTCACCAGCCACTGAAAAGCCTTTCTCGTTTCCCATTCCTGAGCTAGAAGCTTGTTCCCCCTTGGAGAGACCTCCAATCATGCTGCCATTCTCTGCAATTGGATTGACATTTTCACCATTGTTTCCACAATTATTTATTAAAAGTCTAGTAGCTGAAAACTCTTAATGGACTCCCTTGGAAGAGACAGTCAACAGGTGCTTTGCACAGGGGAAAACCGTGTTACACCCCTGAGTGTCACCCCGGAGGAAGGATTATGCTGGGAACATTTTCCAGCCCTCTCACATGAATTACAGAACAACTTGTTAACAGTTTGTTATTGCTTCAGTTGACTTGGCTATGGAGATACAATCCAGGACGACTATTTTCACGGCAGAACGGAGTTTAAGGAACACGCTGGTCAATTACTGAGTGTCTGGTGTCACAGAGAACAGAAGGCATTAGGAGGGAACAGTGACAGAGCATGGTGCCAGATAATCTATTGTGTTGACAATGGCAGGGAAGTGGTGAGGAGACACCTGCCAGACGAACTGAGAAGAATGAAGGACGAGGGGGAAGGAGGCTGGGGCGGGGGAGGAAGAAATCTCAGCACATACAGACGTACGCCACATTTTTACTTGAGTAAACTCTGGTCCTGAGGATGTTTAAGAGGGGAAGACATTATCAATGATTGATACTAACAGAGTGCATTGATCACCCAGGAAGCACCAGAGACAAATATATAAGGTACACATACAGAAGTTCTAAATCAAGAACATAGGGTGGGGCCGAGGAATCTACACTTTTTTTTTTGAGAGACAGACTCTCACTTTGTCACCCTCAGTAGAGTGCCGTGACATCACAGTTCACAGCAACCTCCAACTCCTGGGAATCTACACTTTTTATAAGCATCCTTTATCTAGAGTCGCTTTGGTCCTGTATATTGAAATATTGCCTAAATTCCTGTAAGACTCACCTTACAATTATCCTGTCTTCTCCATCCCTATACCACAATTACTTCCCACCTTACACCCCCTCCTGTAGGTGTGGTCAGTTGATCTCTAATTCACGCGAGCCAAGAGCCACCCTAAAACATTAGTATAGACTGTAAAGGTTAGCTTTCAAAACACGGCTCAGATCTCGCAAATCCTTGTTCGTTTATAGCCTGGCTTGTTCGTGAATCTGATGTCTGAGTAGGTGGGAAATACAAAGATGGCTGAAGAAGTCGTTCACTGTCCTTTTTGCCGCTATAGGTCCAATTTTACAGAAGGAAGAATTGATAGTTTTGACATGTTCAAATCTTGAGGCCCTGCATCCGCTCCATTTAGTATTTCATGTTTTCAGTTGAACAGGAGGTAGGTTTTCTTTCATATTTTAAGTTACTTAAAGTTCAGCAGCATGCATAGTTTTCAGCAGTAAGGGCTTTGTAGCTGTCCCAATGACAATTTATAAAACTCAAGTATAAACACAATTCTTCGGCTTTTCAACGTTAAAACTATATCCAAAGAGCACAATTAAGTCTCTGTACAGTAATTTTCTCATGAAAAATGGCCAGTAAATGCTTCCCATAGATAATTTATTTTAGTATTATTGATTTTTTCCCCTCCTAAAAAGCTGTATTGGAGCAACAGCCATTAAGGCTTATAGAGCTTTGCAACATCTGGTTACGACTGCAGACAGTTGCTCGATTCCTTATTCTCAAGGCTGCAAATAACACCACTGAGAACACCTTCATTAGCCGCCTACTAGTCCCCTTTCAGACAGCACCTGGGGAAATGCACACAAAAGAGGTGAAGAAATAATGAAGGCAAAGCAATACTTACTGTCTACAAATCACTTACCCACAGTGCCTGCTCCCCAGCGATGTGTTGGAAGAACACTCTGCTTCGAGGTTCATTACTTGGAATAGCTGTGCCCAATACATTTAGTGAATTAAATACATCCATTTTTTCCTTTTTGGATGAGAGGCATAGTAGCACATCGCCTTGCACTTAAACAATTTTGCATATGTAAACTTCATCGGTATTATTAGTTAATTGGGGCAGCTGAAAGAAACAGAAACTGACTCTGGCCAATTGAAAACAAAGGATTTATCAAAAAAGATTGAAATCACTCTGGAATTCCTTGGAAGGCTGGAGAATGAGGTATGGAAGGTGAGCAGGAACCAAGGAGCATCCACTATGTGCCAGGACCCCAGGGAATTAGGACAAACTGTGTCTCTGCCACTGGAATGTGTATGTCTGCTGAACAAGTGAACACTTCACTGTGTCAGATTTCTGGTCATACCTTCAAATTTAAAAAGCCAGGAAAATTTTGGTCTAGTTGACCAAGGCTGGATCTGACCTGTGTGCCTGTCCGAGATGATTACAGGCATGAGAGAATCATGAAGGTAAATTAACAGGGTTCCTCTGTCTCTATAAGGATCCGGGCTCTGCTTTCCATCCAGACACACGGTGCAGACAGAGGAAGCGGGTTAGAAGCTGCTCATTCAAAAAATTCCTACGTGCCCCTGCATTTAGTTGTAAGACCCAACATAAAGGCTGAATTACAATTCCTTCAGAAACTGCTGGCTCACCACGGTTAATTTTTAACATAAACTATACCACAACTAAAAGAATGGCGTTGCCAAATCCGTACCATAATATCAGTCGCCTTAAGGAGTATACACAACCAGCACATTGTACCTCATGATTGCATTTATGTACACAACTATGATTTAATAACAGTAAAAAAGGAGTATACACTGGTAGAGAGTCTTCAGAGAATCAGACATTTATAAATATGCAAATAAGTAGCTGAATAGCACTAACTAAATATGATGTTTTCCATCATGCTTCCCTCCACTCTGTCAATAAACAATGTAGTGTTTGCTACAGAGCAGACACTCGGTGAGGTATTGGGAGCTCGGAGGTGAATTTGACTCTGTTCTTGTCCTCAGTGACCTTACAAAACAGCACATTGCAAATGGAGGATGCAGTGGAATGACTTTATGAAATTAAATACAAAACACAACCGAGGTGCAAAGGCCCAAGAGAGAAAATCCACCTGGGCAGGAAGACAGACTTCAGCTGAAAATAAGCAAGCGATCCTGGAAAGGGAAGAAGCACTCTCATGGAAAAGTAAAAGAAGGGCTTCATAGGAACAAGAAAAGGCCTAGAAGCCATTGAACGTCATCTGGAAATGAGACACTATGTCAGGGGTGATACAGGTGAGAGTAGAGAGGAAAATCCTAAAATGAGCTTGGGGAAGTAGACAGACTCAAACTCGAAGAGCCTGACCCTAACAGAGAATTTGAGTTTATCACATAAGCAATATAGAATCATGGACAGTTTTTAATATGAATAATCATATTTTACTTTTGTGCTTTATGTTTCATGGAGCATCTTATGAATTTTGTTCTGACGAGGTAGGAAGCTTTGAGAGCCTTTAGGGACTATTCCTGGGAAGAGAAGAGAGTCCAAGCTGGCGAGGTGCTAATGTAAAGTGGGAGAAGGATTTGAGAACTGACAAGGGAAAAAGGCGTGGCGAGGCTTCCCCAGCAGCAGCACGCAGGGAACTAGGGCTGAGGGAGGAAGCTGGGCCGGCAGCAGGCTGGGCAGAGGTGCAGGTGTGGATGGAAGGGGTCAGCCAGGAAGCAAGGTCCAGTGAACACAGACGTGCTGCATGTACACCAGATATCAGAACTAGAGCATCCCGGTTAACCCCCAGTGTGGAGCAGATGAGGTCACTCTGGGAGAAAATGGTAGCAGGGTATACAGGAAGAGGACAAAGCGGAGCTTTGGAGCACACTGACACTTGCAGAATTGCTCAAAAGAGGATCCTGCAGGGGGAACAAAGGGGGACCAATCACACAGGTCAGAGGAACCTGGCGACAGGGTCACACAGAAGAGTAGGCTGGAGAGACAAGGAAGAAAAATGGCACAGTCCACACCATAGTAAATGGGAATGCTTCTCAGCATCTGTGGAGGCCATCTACAGTGGGGACAGTGCCTTCCTCAAACTCGAACTGCCCAGCAGCTAACACTCCAGCACATGGTAGGTACCCAGAAACGTTCTCTGAGTTGAAGTATAAAACAGCCTTGCTACCAGAGAAAGAGTTGGTAATACAATAACACGACTCAAAATTTTCCCCACAAAGGAGTCACCAGGAATTCCTGAGCTGAAACCGTCCTGGTAGTACCATGGCATCTATATTTCCACCTTCAGATAAACGCCAGCACTGTTGTCAAATGAAGTATGACCAGGACTCGTGTAGCCCTAGAAGCAGGTCCTATGTGCCAATTAGCAAAGAAAATACAGAAAACAAAAGAGTGGAACAAAGCCACAGGTGGTCAGGGAGCTCCAGGGTCTCGGACCCACAGCTCAGGGGGACACACCTAAAGCCATCGTTGTGGAGTAACAGGTAATCATCGCCAGAAATCAGGAGAGTTATGGAATTCCTAGCATTTAGTAATGCTTGTGCTAGATGAACAGAATGTGGGGTCTTCTGGTTCCTGTTTATTGAAAAGCTTTAAGTTGTGAACCCTCCTTGTAACACAGATACATACGTATGTGATAAAGAGACAGATACACACATAGGAGGTGGACAGAGGTATATGTACATGAACAGGGACAAATGCTGTGTAGATGTGAAAAAAAACACAGTTATGAGCCGGTCATCTGTGTGGACACACACATGTTCAGTTGATGCCTCCTGACTACTGAAGTCTGGATTCAGGAGCCTGGGGCAATTAAAACCAGGGAAGCAGTGCTGTGGAACAACTTATTTCACATTATGTATAATTACAAATAAAATGACATGATGCCTGGGATTTGCTCCGAAATATTAAGGGATAGGAAAGAGGCCAGGCCTGGACTGTATGAGCCCAGTTGTGAGTTGATGGTTACTGAAGCTGATTGATGGATATAGGGATGGCTATGACACTAAACTGTCTACTTTTGTATTTGTTAAAATATTTTCTGCAATTAAGTTTTTAAAACGTGGAAAGCTCATTTCTGCCTCAGAGTGCTACATTCTAAAATAACATCTTCTTAGCAGCTAAGCAGCACAGTAGAGATCGTAAATCCGAATGTTCATGGGTAGCGTCAAAGAGGGGACAAGACAGGAGGCGGGATATGGAAGGGTGGGTACAGTCTGATGGGCAAAGGAGTCAGAAGTGCATCCTGACAAGGGAGACCAATAGGGAGAGGAAAAGAGGAGATGTCTGTGTTGATCAATAAAAAATTCCAGTTTACGAGTAATGGATGAGACCCGCACGGTGGGTAACACCTGTAATCCCAGCTCTCTGGGAGGCTGAGGCAGGTGCATTGCTTGAGCTCAGGAGTTTGAGACCAGCCTGAGCTAGAGTGAGACCCAGTCTCTACCAGACAAAGAAAAATTAGCCAGGTAGGTGTCAGGACTGGTGCCTGCAGCCCCAGCTGCTTGGGAGGCTGAGGCAAGAGGATCACTTGAGCCCAAGAGTTTAAGGTTGCTGTGAGGCACTCTATCCAGGGCACAGAGTAACACTCTGTCTCAAAAAAAAAAAAAAGAAAGAAAGAAAAAGAAAAAGGGCTTGGCTCCTGTAGCTCAGTAAATAGGGCACCAGACATATATACTGGGGCTGGCAGGTTCAAACCTGGCCCAGGCCTGCTAAACAACAATGACAACTACAACACACAAAAAGCCAGACATTGTGGCAGGCACCTGTGGTCCCAGCTACTCGGGAGGCTGAAGCAAGAGAATCGCTTAAGCCCAAGAGTTGGAGGTTGCTGTGAGCTGTAACGCCACGGCACTCTACTGAGGATGACAAAGTGAGACTCTGTCTCAAAAAAAAAAAAAAAAAAGTAATGGATGATTGATAAAAATATTAAATTGTGGATTGTGAAAATCCTTGAATGCTAAAGGGTTCAATTGCATATGTGGACATCAGGGACCTATTGGTGGTGTCTGAGAAGAGGAATAATATGAAGAAATCCATTTTAAAGGAGGTTAATCTGGTGTTGGCTGCAGAGTGGGTAGACTGGTAACAGGAATCCCTGTTAAGAAGGCTTGTCAGTAGTCCCAGGGATGATTCAACAAAGGCCTAATTCGTATGGTGGTTCGAAACAGAGAAAGCACTTGGGGTAGGAATGGCTCCGTGACTGTCTAGACAAGAGCAAAGGGATGCTCACTGCACCTGAGACAACTTTAAAGGAAATCAAGTTTTTGTTTATAATAAAAGAACGTTGGCAAAAACTGAGCAGTTGATTTAAGGTTTTAGAAGATGACCTGTTCTGATATTTGCAGAGATAGAACTCCATCTAAATTTTCCAAATGGATGTTTTAGAGAGCCATATTCTCATTCCATTTTTCTTTGGATAGAATACAACATCTATAACTGATATTCTGGAACACATACTTTTTATGAACAGGTATTCTGAATAATACAAAAGTAATTATGCATGGATGGGGCCACTCTATTAAAAGGTACACTGGGTAGACAAGAAAAAATTTAAATGTACATTATAACACGCCCACACTGTAAGTTAATATTCATGAAACCCCATTCTCACACCTTACATAATAGAAAGGTTATCTCAATTGTCACTTAATGCATCTGAGTTTATTAAGACTGAACATAAAAAGCTGAATTTTAAAAAACAGCATTAAAATACCTGAGTGCATTTATCTCAGTATTTATGGAACTGAGTATATTTTATTCTAATAAGGAACAGCTTAATGCAATTCAGTCTGAACCAACACAAGCCCATGCAGAGGAGAAAGTGGAGAGTGGCACGTTGCCAACACATTCTGACAGCTACGGCACCGCCTGACCTGGGACATTCCTGCATTTTCTAAAAGTGCATAAAAAGCAAGTTTTATCATTGCTTCCAGCACATCAACCTCACATTTGGAGTTTTTATTACCCATAATCCCACAGGCTCTGGTAAAACGTCAAACTGGACTTTATTAGTTAACATTTTAAGAGGACACGATTTAAGATTCTCCCCCAGGTGCCCTGATTTCAGCAATTTTGCTTTGTATGCCAAGGAGCAGACAAGTCACTGGCACTGAAAACAGCCACCATCACTATTATTGCCAACAAGGAAATACACCCATGCACCGAGCCAGTGCCAACCAGTCACTTGGAAACGCTGACAGCATCCCGGGGCTTTCCGCGTGTAGGGACACGGAAGGCAGTTGCAATTCCTGGCACTTAAGGCAGATGGTAAGAAGGGAAAGTGTTTGTGTTGGTGCTCAGAACGATGGATGCGGATGAGAACGCGGCAAGAACTTCCGCAGATGTGCCAGTGACACAGTTAGTTCCAGATATTAACCACAAACTGGTCTCCTGTCCTACCTGCTCCCTTCCCTGCGTTTTCTTGCTCAGTCCATCCCATTCCCAGCTACCCAATGGCCTGAGTTGAAACATCAAAACTGGCCTGTTCTCTACATTTCCACACCCCTACCACCACCACCAAAGTCAGAAAATTCCAGTTCATCCCTCCTCTCTGGTCTCACCAGCACACACTTTTCTTTAAAAACAATTAACTGGTCTTAATCAAGTAGTGTTTGACTATAATTAATTGCTAACACTGTCATCCCTTTGTATCTGTAGGCATTGGTTTCAGGACCCCCCATGCCAAAATCCGCTGTTGCTCAAGTCCCTTATACAAAATGTTGTAGCATTTGCATTAACCTACAGACGTCCTCTCATATAAGTCATTTCTAGACTGCTAATAATACCTAGTACCATGTAAAAGCTATGTAAATAAGTGCTATATTGGATTCTATAGAGAATGAAAAAAAAAAAGTCTATATGTGTTGAGTATAAACACAACCATTCTTTTTTTCCCCTGAATATTTTGGATCTACAGTTGGTTGAATCCATGGCCATGGAAATTGTCTGCTATCTGAATTTCAAAATCTCTTGACATACCTGAGAATTTATCCTCGATTATCTCTTAGAATAGAGCTTCTAGGCCTTTCAAAGCAAACTTGTCACCTTCAGGAATTCATAGAAGGTGAGTATTAGTTTTTTTCAAATTATCCCAAGCTCTCTGAGAGAATGATCCATCTTTGCTCTCCTCTTCCTCTTTGAGCATTTGTGAGTATTCAAAAGCTTTGTCTTCAATGTAGGAAATCCTTTCTTCTGCCTGTTCCATTCTGTTACTGAGGGATTCTACTGTATTTCTCAGATCTTCTAGGGTTGCAAATTCTTTTTTTCAATGTGTCAAAATCTTTGGTGATTTTATCTTTGAATTCATTGAATTCTTTATTTCAACTTTACTTACATTCTGTTAATCTTATTTGCCATCCAAATTCTAAGCTCAATTTCTGACATCTCAGCCATCTGTTTATGAATGGGATCTTCTGTTGTACCCGCCTTGTCGTTCCTTGGAGGAATTGATTTACTCTGATTATTCATGTTGTGGAGTTTTTCCACTGATCTTGCCCAATGATTATTTTTTACTGTTTGGCTAGATGAGCAGATAAGATGAAATTGGATTGGGAGCTCCTATAGTAGTGATTAACAAGCCCTTTGCCCAAGAGCTGGGACTGGTGCCTGCAGCTTTTCCCACACAGCCTTGTAAAGGACCTGTACAGTACCAGCCTGAGACACTAGGGACCTGCTTGGTGTGGTGGGGCTAAGTGACTCTATTTTCAGCTCGTCTTTGTCCACTCCTAGTGAATCAGTAACTCTAGGTTGAAGCCTCAGCTGTAGAGAAATACAAGCAAACATGATACCCTGCTCCCCATGGGCAACAACTGGAAAAGGAAAATCAAACCTTCCCACAATACCACAACCTGGGGAGCACCTTGGATGGCCCTCAGGTGATTGGTCCAGGTTAAAAGTTCCAAATCAATTGTCCCAGTCAACACCCAGTCTCCAGTGGGAGAGTTCAAAAGGTGTCCAGCAACTAGATAGCAGGGGTCTGCTAGTAGCACAAGCGTGGCTTGCTCCGGTGCTCTATGGAGTCAGAAGGGCCCACCCAGCAAATGATTTGTCCAGGAAGGCTGATGCCTCCTTTCCTACCTTGCACCTCTGTCACACCCAGTTTCTGGTAACCCTACAGGGCTGTGACCCAGTTCCCTCCAATAAGCAGATGCATCAGGGGGTTGCACCTGCCTGGCTCACAGAAAGATCTATGTCTCCTCGGCCAGGCCACCACACTCTGCCACAAGCAGGCAGGGGGAGTTGAAGCTTGACTACCTTGGATGCTTCATGGAAGCTGGAGAATTTCACTCAGTTCCAGCCCCTCCCCCCCAGAGTGATGTTGCTGCCATTTATAGTCTTGTAGAATTTATGTTTCTGTCCCGGTTATATTCCGCTGCAGGCCAGGCGCTGTTTGAGTTCACAGAAATTGGGACTAAGCCCCACCCTGTGCTTTTACCACTGCGCCAATTCTCATAGGGCTGGCATCTGTTTCCACTGCACTCTGTGTTGGGGTGGGCACAGTTAGAGCTCAGAAAGGGCTCTCAGTTCCTGCATCTCCCTGGGCTGGTGCTGTGGCCCTGCCTGCTTTTGTCCCAGCTATGCTCCCCTGGGGGCCGGGTGAATCTTGGGTTCACAAAAGTAGCGATTCTGACTCAGCCCCACCCTGAGAGTATGCTCCCTCAGCACGTGCAGATTCTATCTCTGTCCCTGCTGTACCCACCTGAGCAGGTGCCACCTCAGGCGTACCCTTTGCTCTCAGGGCCTGCATTTCCATCCCAGATCTGTTCTGCTGTGGCTGCCACCAGAGTAGAGGCCCAGCTCCCTCTGGTTGCTAAGGGAGGTGGGAAGTGTTTCTCCAAAATATCCCCAAGGGTGTGAGCCCTATTGTTCCTGCTGCTGCTGCACTGCACTGTGCCACAGGGCACCATTTCTCCCTCTCCCTTTGGGCTCCACAGTCCCCACTTTATACCTGTGCCAATGATTGTTATAGCCTATGCCCTGTTCACACCTCTTGACAAAATGCCCAAGAATCTAGACTCCATGGGGGATGGGCTTTCAGACCTCAGACCTTGGGGTGAGAGTGGAGGAGAGTGCTGGGAGTTCAGAATTGCAGGTAGAGTATATGTTCACTTTTATGCCTGGCAGGAGAGTGCCATGACACACTAGTGGGTCCTCTCTGGGGAAGGAGCTCTGTTTTTTAGGGGATCTCTCCCATGGGATAAAATAGGAGGATATCTGAACTCTGTTCACTTGTTGGTAGAAAGTATACTGTGAACCGTTCTCACACGGGTGGGGACTCCCATCCAGTTGGGGATGGGTTTTGTACCTATTGTTTATTTCCTTGGAGTTGCAGCTCACCTCAGCAGGGGTGATGTGTGCTCTTCAATCTTTTCTCTTGGCTCAGCTCCAAACTATCAACTTACTTGCTAAATTTCTGTCCTTTAACTGTCCTTCTGGACAGAAGCCTCTGGGGAAAGCTGGCTCCAGTCAGCCCTCTTGCCTCCTCCCCCTACTGGAACTCCAATGTAATTCTTAAAAGTAAATCTGGAGGCATCATGTTACGAGACTTCAGGTTATACTATAAGTCTATAGTAATCAAAACAGCATGGTACTTGCACAAAAAGAGAGATGTTGATCTATGGAATAGAATAGAGAATCTATAGATGAATCCAGCCACATATCATCATTTGATCTTTGATAAGCCTAACAAAAGCATGCACTGGGGAAAAGAATACCTATTTAACAAATGGTGTTGGGAGAACTGGTTAGACTTTCACATGTGAAAGACTGAAACTGGACCCATATCTCTCACCATTGACAGAAATTGATTTTTCACTAGATAAAAAATGTAAATTTAAGACACAAAACAATAAAAATTCTAGAATAAAGTGGGGGAAAATGTTTGTAAATATTGGTCTGGGAAAAGATTTTATGAGGAAGATGCCCTTAGCAATTGCAGCATACCAAAAATAAATAACTGGGATTTGATCAAGCTAAAAAGCTTCTGCACAGCTAAGGGCACCAAAAGCAAAGCAAACAGCCTTCGGAGAAAGATTTTTGCACGTTACAAATCTGACAAAGGCCTGATAATTAGAATCTACAGAGAACTTAAATTACAGAAAGAAAAGGGCAAACAACCTCATTTCCTTGTGGGCAAGAGACTTGAACAGAAACGTCTCTAAAGATGACAGACGAATGGTCAAGAAACATTAAAAAAATGCTCACCATCCCTGACCATCAGAGGAATGCAAATCAAAACGACTCTGTGATATCATCTAACTCCAGTAAGATTAGCCCACATCACAAAGTCCCAAGCCGTATCTGCTGGTGTGCATGTGGAAAGAGAGGAACACTTTCACACTGCTAGTGGGATTACAGACTAATACAACCTGTATGGAAAGAAGTATTAGAAAAGAACTAAAAGTCAACCTTCCATTTGATCCCACAATCCCCTTATTAGGTAATACACCCAGAAGAAGAAAAACAATTTTACCACAAAGACATTCACACCAGACATTCACACCAGAATGTTTATTGCAGCTCAATTCATAATTGCCAAGTCATGGAAGCAACCCAAACACCCATCAACCCAAGAATGGATCAACAAATCGTGGTAAAAGATGGAGACTTTACATCTTTTATGTTTACCTGGATGGAGTTGAAACACATTCTTCTTAGTAACTTATCTCAAGTATGGAAAACAAAATCCAATGTACTCAATATTAATATGAATTCAATTTAGAAACAATCACACCCTCATACACATGATGAAACACAAATATAGTCTACCAAGGAGGCCGAGTGGGGGGGATGGTGATTGGCGGGAGGAAGGAGGACATTTGGCAGGATCTCACCTAATGTGCACAGTGAGAGGGTGTTCAACATGCCCCCCAGTTGAGGGGGTCTTCTACAACTTGAACTTCACCTTGGAGGTGAGAACAACATAACCTAAAAATGTGTACCTCATATTAATTTGAAATTAAAAATAATGATTCTCTCTTCCTGCTCCTGCTTAAAGGTTATTCAAAGATGTGTTTCCTAGATTGTTTTCTCTGGCTACACTTGCAAATGTGACAAATTTGAGTTCTTAAGGGATTCATTTTCAGAAAGTATATTATCTTTGATTTTAAATTTGGAGATTGATACATGAAATGGGGCTATTTCCTTTCCTGCCACAGAAACTAACTGTTTCTCCCCAAAGTCAAAGTCTATGGGGGTTCTAGTCTATAAACGACTGTTTTGTATTGATTAGACAGTCCCTCTTCACCAGGGCCACTGTTACCAGCACTGTCGGGGGGCAAGCCTATCGCTATGTGCCAAGCAGTCACCTTGGAGACACAGCAAAAACGGATTCATCCCTGGCCTTTTCTTTAGTTCCTCACTTTGAAAGCCACTTACACTTGAATGTATTATTTAATGTGGTGAAAAATGCATTGGTACTCCAGATCTTCAGAGCTCAAATAGGCTTAAAAAGCTTTAGAAATTGTTCTAAAACTAAAATAATCCTGCTCTTGGAACAGCACTGCAGGGCATCCACCTCAGTATTACATCAGTGGACCTGTGGTAGGAAAACAATTAGGTGGACAGTTTTGTGAATTTGGGTGATGTGATGCCCTAACCCCCACCCAAGAAGCTTAAAAGGCCACATGTTATAAGCCAATTATCCCCTATCATGCCTGAAAAAAATACAAAATTACTATAGCCATGGCCTCAGAGGTACTGTTAAATCCTAAACACACAGTAACTGTGTCAAAGAGAAGTGAACTTGATCCACTTGAAGAAGACAGATGCAAAGACCTGACCAGATGTCCAATTTTCTGACAAATGGAATAAACTGACCACACTGATGGAATCAGATTCCCAATTCATTTAGGGCATTTAAATAAGACTTAGATCAAAAACTGAAAAAAAAAAAAAAAGAGTTAGAGAATTTACATATGATTTTTCAACACTCCTTTTAAGCTATGACCTTGAACCACAGATGGGAAGAAAGAATGAGCTATGGTGTCCCACATTGTCCATTGAGCTATACTTGAACTTGGTTTCCTAAGTTCTCTTTTCTGCCTGGTTCTAGGCTAGGACTGGCCACAGGAGAAACCTTTGATGGAAACATACTATAGGGTGAATCAGAAGTTTTGTTTAGCTTGGAGGATCAGGTGAATGTGGTGCATGAATGTTGTGGATACTCTGATTTACCTTCTTGGCTTTGTCTTATCTCTTTCTTGAGTCTCTCCAACTCCTGCGCAAAGTGCATTTTGAGGACCCAGAGGGACAATGCCAGCTTCTCTTGAAAATCACCTGCATCTTTGAAATTAGAGGCTCAAAGTTTGTGACACAGCCCAGCTCGCAGTTCACCCTGTGGATTTCGGTCTCCTAGTCACTCTCTCTCTACACCTATCTTTCTTCTCCAGCTCCCTTTCTTTCTTTCTTTTTTTTTTTTTCACATGTACTATATCTTTATTACCCTCTATAGTTTGGAGACATAAATTTTTTTCACAAAATTCTACAAAAAAAATCTAATTGTAGGAATTACTTATACAAGTATGGTTCAAAATAACCTTCAGCTACAATGAAAATGTCCTGTATATACATTAGGTAGCTACTGGTCAAATGTGGCTATTGAGAAATTAAAAGCAGCGGACGGGAGTCCTCCAGCTCCCTTTCTATGCAGGAAGTAGCCAAATATAAACTGCTTGACCAATCCTCACAATTTCACAATGTCCAGTTACTCTAATAAATCTGTATTCTATCTCCTTCCAAATGGCTTGCTTCTCTGATCAGATTCTGAGTGACACAGGAGGTGTGTCCGGCTCTTTCATAGGCACATCGATATATATCACCCAGTTGAAACCTCATAAAATCTTCCTTTTCAACTATAGTAAAAGAAAAAATTCAGTAAAAATGCCAAAGGCCACACAAGGTTCTAAGGGACCAAATTCAAACCTTGTGTTATTTCTTCTGTGCCATAGAGCAGGATGAAGGCTCCCCTGTCCCCAGTCAAAGCCACATAAAACATTTTGGGGAAAGATAGGTGACAGGGTAAGGAATTCAGAGAGAATACCAAGCCATAATGATAGGGCCAGAAGGAAATAAATCGATCGATTAAATTAATGGCAGAGATGTGAAGGAAGTGGTAAGGGTGACTTTAAGAGATTGGGAAAAGGTGGGCGGTGCCTGTGGCTCAAAGGAGTAGGGCACTGGCCCATATACTGGAGGTGGCAGATTCAAACCTGGCTCCAGCCAAAAACAAAAACTGAAAAAAAAAAAAAAAAAAAAAACAAGAGTGATATTTGTAAAAGGTCCAAAAAAATTGGAAAACAAAGCGTATTGGTAAGATTTTATAGGTAGAC
>CAUYON010105946.1:0-11498 GCA_963573935.1 Arctocebus calabarensis | reverse complement strand
CACAGCAACCTCCAATTCCTGGGCTCAAGCGAGTCTCCTGCCTCTGCCTCCCAAGTAGCTGGGACTACAGGCGCCCGCCACAACGCCAGGCCATTTTTTGGTTGCAGCCATCATTGTTGTTTGGCGGGCCCAGGCTGGATTTGAACCCGCCAGCTGAGGTGTACATGGCTGGCGCCTTAGCCCGTTGAGCCACAGGCGCCGAGCCAACCAAGAGAGAAATCTTAATGTTGGGGTATATACACTATTTTACAAAGGGACCACTTCTTTATATACTCCTTTAAAGCTGATTTATCAATATGTAAAGAACATCTGTATGTCGATAATATTACAATATATAATCATCATTTTTTTTAATTTTAGATTAATGTGAGGGTACAATTAGGTTACAATGTTTGCATTTGTTAGGAAGAGTCCCCCTGGGTGTAATCTCTGCACCCAGAAGGTGTGCCATACACACTCACAGTGTGCCCATTAATTGGAAGCTTACCCAGCCCCCTCCCTCCATCTCCTCTCTCCATCTTTAATTGAGCTGAGTTGTTCTCTTATATGGGCATGTATTAGATCATCTACTGGCTTCATATTAGCGTTGAGCATATTAGGTACTTTCCTTTCCATTTTCTGCCATACTTTACTAAGAAGAATATGTTTCAACTCCATCCAGGTTAATCCAAAAGATGTAAAGTCTCCATCTTTTTATGCCTGAATAGTATTCCACGGTGTACATATACCACAGTTTATTAATCTATTGCTGGGTTGATGGGCATTTAGGTTGTTTCCATATCTTGCCTATTGTAAATTGAGCTGTGATAAACATTCTAGTCCAAATATCCTTATGATAAAATGATTTTTTTTCTTCTGGGTAGATGCCTAGTAATAGGATTGCAGAATAGGCTTGCAGAATCAAACAGGACTATTTTGAGTTCTTTGAGGTTTCTCCATACTTTTTTACATCATCATTTTAATAACCCCAATATATTACATCTGTAGCTATACCATAATCAGTTGAATATTTATGTTTCCAAACTTCCACCCATTTAAACAGTAGTACAAAGAAAATTCTAATACATATATTATTAGGCACTTATCTGATCATTTATGAAAGATAAATTCCTAGAAGCACCATTTGCTGATTATAGAAACTTGTACATTCCTTTTTTTTTTGAGACAGAGACTCAAGCTGTCACCCTGGATAGAGTGCCGCAGCATCACAGCTCACAGCAACCTCCAATTCCTGGGCTCAAGTGAGTCTACTGCCTCCGCCTCCCAAGTAGCTGGGACTACAGGCGTCCGCCACAACACCCGGCCATTTTTTGGTTGCAGCCATCATTGTTGTTTGGCAGGCCTGAGCTGGATTCAAACCCGCCAGCTCAGGTGTACATGGCTGGCGTCTTAGCCCATTGAGCCACAGGCATGGAGCCAGAGTTTGTACATTCTTAAGGCCTCTGACCATTGTGACTATATATTCTCTCTATTATGGAAATAATCATTGGCATTAGCATTTATTGAGTTGGAGTTCATGCCAAGCTGGTGTTTTTATTCCGCATTTTATAGATTGGTAAACTGAGGCTCAGAGAGGTCTATAACCTCTCAACGTCACACAGCTAAAAACTGGCAGAACCAGGCCTAAAACCCAGACCTATCTGCTTCCAAAGGGCAAGCTCACAATGATGAGTTGCCTGCTATGAACATGGCTTCCAGAATAGTTTTGTATTTTCATCACTCCACCAAACATGCATGAGGAAGCCCAAGTTCTTATTTTACCTCCCTCGCCCTAACTAAGCAATTCTCATTTGAATCATGTTGGGAGTTGCAAACAACAGATAACTCACCAAATGAGTTAAATAATAAAGTGATTCATTGACCCAAATGACCAGAAGTCCTAAGAAAGGCCATGTGTCAAGAATGGCTTAGGCTCGGTGCCTGTGGCTCAAGTGGCTAAAGCACTAGCCACATACACCTGAGCTGGCGGTTTCGAATCCAGCCTGGGTCTGCCAAACGACAATGACAGCTGCAACCAAAAAATAGCCAGGCGTTGGGTGGCGCCTGTGGCTCATCGGAGTAGGGCGCCGGCCCCATATACCGAAGGTTGCGGGTTCAAACCCAGACTCGGCAGAACTGCAAAAACAGAAAAATAGCCGGGCGTTGTGGCGGGCACCTGTAGTCCCAGCTACTCGGGAGGCTAAGGCAAGAGAATCACCTAAGCCCAGGAGTTGGAGGTTGCTGTGAGCTGTGATGCCACAGCCCTCTACTGAGGGTGGTAAAGTGAGACTCTGTCTCTACAAAAAAAAAAAATAGCCAGGCGTTGTGGCGGGCCCCTGTAGTCCCAGCTTCTTGGGAGGCGGAGGCAAGACAATTGCTTGAGCCCAGAAGTTGAAGGTTGCTGTGAGCTGTGATGCTATGGCACTCTACCCAAGGGGACAGCTTGAGGCTCTGTCTTAAAAAAAAAAAAAAAAAAAGAATGGCTTAACTCAGCAGCTTGTTGGAAAAATCAAGGTTTGGGTTGTGTTTCTTTTTCTTGTCTTCTGAGGTGCTGGCTTCATCTTCTATACGACTCTTCTTCTTGGTCTCAACATGGACCCCAACAACTCCCAAAGCTCTGTTCTTTAATTCTCCAAGTTCAGGGGGAGAGAAGATTGACTTTGGATACCTCTCAGAATGATAGAAATCTTTCCCAGTATCTTCAGCTTCTCATTGGTCTGAATGGCCTCATGTGCTCACCCTGAACCAGTAACTGGCCAGGGGATAGGACAACGATAGGTTTAGACCTAGATCCCAGAGTGCAGGTGGATTTAGCATCCTCCAAAGGCTAAATATAATAGAAAAGATGTGGAATGAAAGTCAGGACACATATCAAGAGAAGAATTGTTGGGCTGGGCACGGTGGCTCACACCTGTAATTCTAGCACTCTGGGAGGCTGACATGGGAGGATCACCTGAGCTTAGGAGTTTGACCTAGGCCTGAGGAAAAGTAAGAACTCCCTCTCTACTAAAAGTGGAAAAAAATAGCCAGGTGTTGTGGCAGACACCTATAGTCCCAGCTACTCAGGAGGATGAGGCAGGAGGATTACTTGAACTCAGGAATTTGAGGTTGCTGTGAGCTAGGCTGATGCCATGGCACTCTAGTCTGGGCAACAGAGTGAGACACTATCTCAAAAAAATTAATGGGAGAGGTAGATATTAGGCATTGCAGCACCCTCTCCTAAACCCCGCCCATCTCTAGGCTCTAAACATTATAGGGCACCCTACATGTCTCTCTACCCTCGCTGATGGGAGGGAGAAGTATTAGGGAATGAACCCCAGGAAGTAACCTTCAACCAATGACAACAGAGCAGGTGTATAACCCACGTGTATAAATCCCTTGTCCCTTAGGTAGAAGAACTGAACTGCACATTCTACATTGGCTCCCAGGTTTGCCAGGGGGATTAAGCTCCACTTGCCCACGGTAATACTTGGCTTGGGGACGTCCTTCTCATATCCCTCCATTTCTTTCCCATTGTTTCCTGGGCCTGCGTTCCAAATAAAGCATTTGCACTTGAATCTCAGACTAACACAGTGATGCAGCTCACAGAGCCCACAACATTATTACTTTTTGCCTTTGTCTACAAATACAACATTGCAGTGGTTTGCGACTGAAAATAGACATTGGTGCAGTGGCTCTCCCTGCTGATGAGAGAACCGTATCTACCTCCAAGCTATCTCCTTCACCTTCAGTGTGAAGGAGAGGTGGCCCCTTTCCTTCAGAAACCACTTTGCATGCACAACTACCTCAACAGTGACTGGATGAGAATGCATTATTAAGCACCCCATAGAGACACCGTCCTGCAGATATGGACATCTGGACACGTCGATGAGATTCCTTTAGGAAAAAGAGAGAGAATGCTAAAGACCGACTGGGCCCTCGGCAAATAAGGATTTTTAATATATCTCTTTTCTGGGAGCATTTGCTGTAAACAAACTATTAATCTGGCTGAGAGATAAAAGAGAAATCCTTCCTCAAGAGACGGCAGACATTAATGTTCAAGTTCTCATCTAAAGGATATAATCTCCCCATTTTGTGCCTGTTAATGGGATTTGCATGGCAATTATTTATTTACTGGTGTAATTGATTGCCCTATAGCTTTGGATGGCTGGATGCAGTATTGGCAAATGGCTGATTTCTATCAGGAAAAGACGTGTGAGTAGCTTCATTTCAAGGGCAAGCCGCAAAGTAAGCAGATTTCTACCTTGGAAATGGCCCTTTTCAAAGGAAAAGACTTCTAGAATCTTTAAAATGGGGCCTAATTCAGAGAGCCTGTAAGGAGGAAGGGAAGAGAAAGATGATTGAGTTCAATTGCTTCCTTTTACAGATGACAGAGCTGACACCCAGAGAAGAAAAATGTCCTGTCTCTAAGATTATCAAGTGAGCTAATGCAAAGCCGAGGAAAGCACCCAGCATCCTGACTCCCAGTTCAGAGCTCATCCCACTACATCCTCTGCCCACATCCCGGAGCACTGATGAAATCGACAAAATCTATTTCTGTTTTCAGTGGGCTGGGCCGGGGGCTGTTGGATCAAATAGAATGAAGGCAGCCTAGAATGGCCTTGACAACACATCACTCTTTCTCTCAAAGGAGACTAACTGTGGAAAAAGCTGAAATTCTTATAATCATGCACTGAAGGTTTCTTAGAGAGAATCAAATGTAAATGCCTTTAAGTTCCATGTAGGCAACTAATGGGTGAAGGGTGTGGGTGGTGAACATAAAGGAGTGGTGGGGACTGTGGCAAACTTGAAAGCATCTGCACAGAGCCCAGTATTACCGGATCATCTGACTTTCAGAAAGAGACCACAAGTTCAAAATGTTATATGGAATCGTCTAGTTTTTAAATCTTGGCAATTGACATAACTTTCTTTTTAGATTTAAGTACCATACAAGCCAGTCAAAATATTGTCTCCCAAAATACCAGTTTGTAACCTCTGGCACAGGGTATAAACATCTGGTAGTAGCTATGGTCATTCATTCATTCATGCATGCATTCATTCAGGGCCAATGGCAGAGGTTCTTAAAGCTTTGTTTACATTAGAACCGCCAAGGAAGCTTAAAAATCCCAATATCCAGATCTCACACCATAGCAATTATATAATACAAGAATGTTCAAGAAGAAAAGCAAGGCATTGGAGTGTCCTAAATGTCCCGTGAGGGTCCAAACAGCCAGGTCCCCTGCCCACAGAAGCCCAATGAGCAGTCCAAACAGGCAACCAGATGTGGCAGAGGCTGCTACCTGCCACCAAATCTGTTCTCCCCATCTTCCAGGGACTGCATTTCCCACCTCCTTTGCAGCTAGCTGTAGCCACATGTCTCCATTGTGGCCTACAGAATGCAAGCAGAAGCCATGTGAGTCACTTCAAGGGACGACCCGTGAACCCCCCCCCCACATCCACTCCACTATACTCTTTAACCCCTGCTGTAAGAAGGGGCACTTGCATGCCAGATGTCCAGGATGGCAGAGCTGCTGTCAGCCCAAGCTGATGGATCCATGACTAATTGCGACAACCACCTACTGACCTGGAACAATCACCTTAGACTGTTCCACAAGCAAAAATAAATTTCTATATCCCTGATGCCTCTAGACTGTTGCTGATGTCTTGTTACAGCAGCTAAACCAATAAACTAAGTAATCACAGTGGAGATAAGAACTATGACAGCAGGACCAGACTGAGAGACACCAGAGCAGGCCTCTTAGTGATTCACTTAACATTCATTCAACAAATATTGACCAAGCACTTGCTATGCGCCAAAGCATTGTTCTAGATACAATTAATTCCATCAGCAAATAAGTTATGGTCACAGAAATCCCATGAAAAGGCACCAGGGAGACAGGAGTGTCTCAGCCCTCTCAGGCTACTATAAGAGAACACCATAAACAGGGTGGCTTGTGAACTATAGAATTTTATTTCTCACAGTTCTGGGGGCTGGGAAGCCCAAGATCAAAGCGCTGGCAGATTCAGCATCTAATGAGGACCCACTTCCTGGTTCACAGACAGCACCTTTGAGCTGTGTCCTCACATGGGGGAAGAGACAAGGGCAGAAGGGCACGGATCTCATTCGCTGGGGCTCCCCGTCCATAACCTAACCACCCCCCAACACATCTCCTTAGGAGCTAACATTTCAACATACGAATTTCGTTGGAGGAAGGAGGGGATACAAACAGCCAGACCTTAGGAAGCAATGAAGAAAAGCCTCAAAACTCCTCGCTCTTGAGGGGTTTAGGCTCCTTAAAGTAGAAGGTGACATTTACATTCAGGCCTGAAGGATGAATAAGGTAGGCAGAGATTTGGCGCAGACATCACCACTCCCGGAGAACAAAACATGTGCAAAGACCAGGGGACCAGAAGAAGGTGACACCTGGGGGACACTTCAAGTAACTGAGCCTGACCGAAACACAGTGGGAGGCTGGTGAGAGATGAGACAGAGAGACAGAAACTGGCAGAAACAGGGAGGCGGAGAGAGCAGGAGGCAGAGAAACGGCCAAAGAGAGAGAGTGGTGCCCCCCGGAGGGACAGTGAGACTGCACGGCAGGACCACCTCGCCCTGACTCTGTATCTGCACAAGCCTCATTTTTACACAGGAGGCAGATGTCTGCATTTTACTGAAATTCACCCTTTAGTTGGTGGCAAAGGCAAATATTTGATCTCCTACAACTCCCAGCAATTGTTTCTGCACAAGAAAGGCATTGCTAACTAGCCTGATCGCAGCCCTGTGCTTGGCTCAGCCGAGCCAGAGATGTGGTTTGTTCCTTGGACACCTGGGGCTTGGATTGAGCAATGGAGGGGCCAGGTGGGCACCGGGAGGCCTGGCTCTCCCCTCCCTAACTCTTGGTGGGAACCATAAGGTCTGTGCCTCAGTTTCTTTTCTCACAGTGTAAGCATGTACCTTCCTCCTCTGACTCTGTGGCAGCACTTGTCAAAGCTTATGGTCGTGTGTCTCACTGAGACATCGTCGTCTAATGTTTGTGTCGCCAGAGAGCTGGAGAGCAGGTTGTGCCTGTCTTGTTCGTGGATGAACCCACAATAGTGGTCAAGGGCATGGATTTTTAAAGGAAAGGGAAAAACGAGGAAGGAAGGGAGGTAGAAAAGAAGGAAAGGAAGGAAAAAGATGTTAAACACCGGAAGTGGGGACTGTGATGGGAACAGGGTGCGAGGGGATTTAACCTCAGCTGGATTAACTCTCAGAAGAGAAAACTGCAAGATGAGTCTGAAATGACCTTCCTGGGTTTCCCCGGGGAAGTTCATAATGTGCCTCTTGAAATGCACAATCACACGTGGGTTTGTGGGGGAGACCGGCATATAGACATGGCACCACCAGGAAAGCAGAGTGTAGAGGCCTCCTCCCCGCCCCACAGAGCACACCGATTTCCGGAGGAGAGCCCAGGCTGGCTCCTTGGGGTCACTGGAACCAACTTGACTGCCCTGGGACCTGGTGAGAGTTCCTAAAAATCCCCAAACATTCACTCCTCTCCTTCCTCCTTACGGCAGAAGTCTGAGAATTTGCTCCTTTGCTGAAATTTTCCAGGCAGTTGAAGCCTTTGAATTTTCAAAGAATGAAAAGATGAACTGAATTCATGCTGGGAACAAATGGGGAAGTGACAGAAAAGCAACTGGTGGGAGATTGACACGCATAGACTGTACCGGGCCTGTGAGTCTACGTCAATATAAGTAAATGAATAAATGGGGGGGAGGGGGAGAGAAGCGCTAAGCCTGCTAAGAGCTGTAAAAGGAATGAATGACGGGATTAGAAAATCCCCAATGGATGCTGAAACTAATGGGTGAAAGTCTGATGAATAGCAAGATGTTTACGAGTCTCAAAGTATCTTCCCACAAATGATTTATTTGTTACAATGAAGAAAATTGTAACTTTATAGTAGAGAAGCCTGTTCACTCTAGGCAATCAACCTCACCAGGAATAAGACAAAGCCGCAGCAGGTGCCTCCGGATAGGACACACTGAGGAGAACTCAGAATCACTACTGCATTATTCCTGCCAGAAATGCACAACCTGCTTCTAATGATGGGGAAGCATTAGGAAAGCCCTGATTGAAGGACATTCTGCAAAATAACAGGCCTGAATGCTTCAAAGACATCAAAGTCAAGAAACAAAGAAGGCTGAGAACTGTTCTGCATCCAAGGGAGTTAAGGAGACGTGACAACTCAATGAAAGGCAGAACCCTGGTTGGATCCTGACAGAACATAAATCAAGTATTCCTGGAACGGTTGGCAAATTTGGAAAGAGAACTGTAGATTCTCTATAACTGAGAATGTTATAGAGATGGTGGCTTTCCTGATTTTGAAAACTGAATTGTGCTATTTAAGAGAATGTCTTTCTGTCTGGAATACACATGCTGATGTTTTAGGGGTTAAAAAATAGACATACGGGAAGAAGAATTGGAACCATCAAAGCAGAGGGTAAAGGCATTAGGGGAACTATGTTCAAATCCCAACTCTGCTACTCACTGGCTGTGTGATCTTAGACAAGCCACTGGACTCTCTGAGCATCATTGATAAAGTGAGGCTGCTAACAGTGACTTTCCTTAGAGGACTATTGGAAAGACACAACCCACTACAGGCCCAGCAAAGAGTCTCTGCCGCACACAAATGCTTGATAAAATGTTAGAATCAATCTAAATCAATCTGAATGTTAGCTATCAATCTAAAAGGCCCAAAGTTGTGTGAGACCCTCAGTGTCTTCCAGTCCAACTGTCCTCTCAAATAGGGGTCTCCTGAAAATATGTCCTCCATAAACAGAAACAAGAGTCAAAATACAATTGACTCAGGGCTGTGAGGATCCGAGCCTAATTCTCTCGTTTTACAAATTCAACACTAAAGCCTAGAGCCGTCAAGGTCAAGTGGCTTGCCAAGTATAATATGACTCACCAAAATTTTAATTAACACCTACTATGTGCCAGGCTAGAGACTGTGGGGGTTACAAAGATAATCCAGCTCAGAGTGTGAGTGTGAAAGTAAGTGCGTGCAATGATGATAAAGTGTGAATAGAGACAAACCAGAAGAAAATCTTGCCCCCATCTCCCCTTGAAATCTCACCAGTCTCCACACCTGCATTTTTAAAGTTCCCATCTCCATGTCTTTGCCCACAGCCTCATCTTACTGGCATATCCAATTCTCCCCCACTGCTTGCTACAAATCTCATCATATTTTTACTTAACACCTTCCATGGCTCCCTATTGCCCTTGAAGGAAAAAAAAAAACAACTCCTTTTCAAAGTATACATCACTCATTCCAGCTACTCAAAACAGCCCTGTGAGCAGAAGGACAGCTGAGCCACCGAGTTTATTGAGCACCTACCATAAGTAAGCCCCTGTGAAGGTGATGGAAAGATACAAAGTATAGTTTGTTGCCTTTGCCATTAACAATTTATACTGTAACTAAGGAGCAGGCCTGCTTGCAAACATTGAACTCAGAGTAGCAACACCAGACAGTATGGAGCCCTGTTTCTCCAAGTGTAGTCCGTGGGGAAAACCCAGCATCTCGATCATACGAAACTAGTATTACAGGAGGGAGGCATGGCAGACGGCAGCATATCCGTAGGCAACACCTGCAGCAAACGTACCGCCGTTTGGTCCTTCCGAGGGGAGCCAACGTGAATGGAGGGTTTGACGTGCTCCACACTGTGGCAGACAGAATTTTGCCACTCCTCCTCACTTGCCTGTTCTCTCCACAGCCTAATCCCCAGAACCTGTCACTGTCTTATCTTACGTGGCCAAAGAGACTTTGCAAGATATGGTTTGCAAGAGATGAAGGTGGGGATATCGTCCTTGATTATCTGGATAGGCTCTAAATGTATTCACTAGTGTCTTAAGAGATGGGCAGAGGGAGAGTTGACCACAGAAGAGGAAGAGGCAGGTGACAACAGGAGAGGTTGGGGTGACAGGTTTGCTGGGGGATGCCAGGCCAAGGAATGTGGGCAGCTGCAAAAGACCAGGAAAGCAATAATCCCCTAGGGCTTCCAGAAAGAACGTAGCTATGCCAAACCTTGATTTTAGCCCCATGAGACCCATTCTGGACTTCTGACCTTCACAGTAATAAGGCAATAAATATGCGTTGTTTTAAGGCACTAAGTGTGTGGCAATGCCCTGGACTTCACACACGCTGAGATGTCGGGAGCAGTATTTACCCAGCAATGAATCTGACTTCCTCCTTCACACCTGGAGGGAGAATGACCCCCAACAATAATAGCACCAGGATGCAGGACTGTCCTGTTGGTGTCCCTGAACTCTGCTCACAGTTTCAGAAATAATCCTCTATTAAATTCTCCTCAAATAGCCCAGTCTGAAAATGCCAACTGTTTCCTGCTGGGACCTTTGCTCTCGTCAATGCCACTGCCTAACAAAGTCCAAAGGCTCATCCTTCCTCAACTTCTGCACATTCCAGAACATTCTTGGCCCTAGATGTCCACATGTCCCAGAGGCTGAGACCTTCATGGTCTTCTCAGTGCCCTGGTTCCTCACATGTTTGCTTCCTCAAACACACAAGGTTTACATACATTTCCTCTTCAATTTCCCTAGAGAATCTACCCACAGCAAGAACTCCTTAACAACATCATCTTTAAGCTAAAAGTAGACCTGCCATTGGATCCTGCAACATCATTACTAGTTATTTACCCAAAGGAAAAAAAGGCATTCTACCATAAAGACACTTGTGCTCAAACGTATACAGCAGCACAATTCACAATCACAAAGATGTGGAAACAACCCAAATGCCCTTCGACACAGGAATAGAATAATAAATTGTGATGTCACTTCCAGCCTTCCTCTAGCTGCCATCTTGCATCTCTGTGTGTGTGCGCGCTTAAACTCAGCTGGTCTACCCGAGACCCCCTGAGCACCAACCCTAGTCCCCCACGCAGCCCCTTTTATGCTCTGACAAGATGAAAGAAACTATCATGAACCAAGAGAAACTCGCCAAACTGCAGGCACAAGTGCACATTGGTGGGAAAGGAACTGCTCACAGAAAGAAGAAGGTGGTTCATAGAACAGCTACAGCAGATGATAAAATACTTTAGTTCTCCTTAAAGAATTTAGGGGTAAACAATATCTCTGGTATCAAAGAGGTGAATAGGTTTACAAACCAAGGAACAGTGATCCACTTTAACAACCCTAAAGTTCAGGCATCTCTGGCAGCAAACACTTTCACCATTATAGGCCAGGCTGAGACAAAGCAGCTGACAGAAATGCTCCCCAGCATCTTAAACCAGCTTGGTGCAGACAGTCTGACTAGCTTGAGGAGGCTGGCTGAAGCTCTGCCTAAACAATCTGTGGATGGAAAAGCACCACTTGCTCCTGGAGAGGAGGATGATGATGAAGTTCCAGATCTTGTGGAGAATTTTGATGAGGCTTCCAAGAATGAGGCAAACTGAATTGAGTCAACTTCTGAAGATGAAACTTGAAGAAGTTACTGGGAGCTGCTATTTTATATTATGACTGCTTTTTAAAATTGTTTTTGTTTATG
>CAUYON010105944.1:0-31269 GCA_963573935.1 Arctocebus calabarensis | reverse complement strand
TTACCCTTGTGTTATAATTGCTTATAGTATTAGGCACAGTAACTGAAACTGTGTGACGCCGTTTTGTTAATGGACTCCATTTTACAGGTTGCTGTGTAATTTGCGGTGTAATTGTTAGTTCTGTAACTTTCAGCTCCTGGCATCAGTTCCTCTGACCACCCCCACCAGTCAATCAGTACTGACCCCTTCCTGCTTAGTCCCCACCGGTCAATCAGTACCGGCCCCTTCCTGCTTAGCGACCACTCACCCGTTCCTGGCACTGCCGAGGTATCCAATCAGCAAGTGAAGAGACACCTGGACTCATCCTTGTTCTACCCTTCCCTCATCCCACTCCTGTTATCGTATTCCCCCCTCCTAACTTCCTTTCAGTAAACTATAAAAATACCTCAACCCCTCCCCTAGGGGCCATTCAGATGGACCAGCCATGTAGGCGGGGCTGAATGGTCCGAGTTTAAACTTGTAATAAAATCCACCCTTTGTTTTTGCATCTGTGCGCCTGGTGTGAGTTTCTTCTGGGGGGAGACCCCAAAATTCGGGCACAACAGTAACATGCTATATAGTAGTCCAAGAGCAATAGACCATACAATATAGCCTGGGTGTGTAGTGAGCTTTATCATCTAGATTTGTTTGAATACACTCACTAATGTTTACACAATGAAGATATCCCCTAAAGATGCACTTCTCAGAGTATATGAGGTCTGACAATAACTTTTACAAATTTGTCACTGTGTGCTTACACTGGCAGAACCGTACAAACAACTTGGTAAGGTTTCATAACCTTGGTATGTTAGTGTAAACAGATGCAGGCGGTGGCTGGGGGTTCCAAGGCAGTGTGCTTACCAGGGGTCACTGCAGGGCAGAGCATGGTCCTGCTAGGCATGAGGGTGGGCATGACTGGGTCTCATGGGTCAGTAGTACAGGCACGATGGGTTGAGAGAGATAGGCCAGGTTCTTGTAGGCAGCATTGACCACGGGCTGTGCTGACTGTAGGCACTTACTCATGGCATCTGCAAGGGGAGAGACCAAAGGCAAGAGACCTCCAGCTTCACCTCTCAACTGAGGACTGCCGCATATGCTTCTTTTTCTCATTTCCTAGGCATTCTCTCTCTGTTAGCCTGCCAATAAGTGTCCTTTTTGCTTAGTTAGCCAGAATTAGCTTCTTTTGTTTGAAGCCAAGAAGCATAATAACTAAAAAATATGTTGCCTAAATGTGCCATGCCACCAGCTCTACTCTCCTGGGGCTCCCATATTGCTGGAAGGCCATGTGAGAAATCATCTCTTTCCAGAATTTTAGCCCTGAAGTGGAGCAGTCATCTGCCCTTTGCTTTCAGAGTCCCCTCAATATACTTCAGCTCTTTCAGTCCCTTCAAAGAGACCCAGGTAATGTCCATTCTGTGTCTCTCACTTTCAGATCCTGCTGTTGGCCCTGGGCAGGGAAACGGTTCTCCATCCTGTCCTGTGTCCCTCCTCGCTCTTCTGCTCCACTCTAGGACTTCAAGTCCGTGCTGCAGTCTCCAGCTCTGGTTCCTGATCATCCAACTCAAATAAATTCTTTGAAATTCAAAGGACAACCATTCCCTTTTAAGCACCCAGCCTTTAGAATTGAGCTCAAAGGTAGGAATGAACTCTTTGTTCTGGTCTGACTCTTCCCTACCTCCTCCCTTCAGGACAGGGCTGGGAGAGGCCGGCTTCCAGAAAGGTGCAGAAAAGGTTGGGGGCAGGATGCCTGGGAACATCAGTCTTTTAGTATCTAAGCTTATTGTGTCACTGCAGTTTACTTTTTAAGTTAGGTTACATTTTATTGTCTCTGAAGGGCTTATTAAAATTTGAATATTATGGCATGAAATTATTAAAGATGACTTTATATGTGGCATATAAATATTTTCAATCTAGACACGAACCTCAATCCAAGGACACTCAATCCCACAAGGAGAGGCATTTGCAGGAAAACAGCTCATGACTCCATGCAGCCGACAGGGAGAAGCCCAGCCTTCCTTCTGCTGGTGCCCTTCCCTGCCCAGTCCAGCATGCGCATTGGCTGCTGTGGTCCTGTTCACTGACACCACCCCCTCTCCCAGGACAAGCCTCTGGGACTTGCAGAAATGGATTCCACCCACCCAGCAATAGGGAAGCCACAAAGAGGAAAAGTAGAGCCCCTGTAGGGAAAGACAGAGTTGGGGTGTGTGGAAGGGATGACCATGCCAGTGGACCTGAGGACAGAGAGGCCCCCAAATGACTGTCTGGGGCCTCGGAGAACTCAGGAGGCACAAGCATCTCTAGAGGGGTGGGGTGGTGAGACCAAAGCAGCTGAGGCTGGCAATAGACATGAACTTGGACCCAGGGGACAGGAGGGTTGGGCTTTCTAATGACAGTGGCCAAAATGATATTTTTGCCGTGGTCCAGGTCTGGCTTAGATGGGTCCACTCTCTTCTTTACCCAGCAGGAGGTTCCTGGGGCTGTGACTGTGGCAGGGGTTATGATGATGGGGCAAGCAGGGGCACTATGGCTGTGGCTTGGCTCCTGAGAAACAAGCTCAGACTTGGACATAGAGGACTGGGCAGGGAGGGCAGGATGTCAGCCCCATCTAGCATCTGGCATCTGGGAGAGCACTCCCTTCTGCAGAGTGCAGGACACAGGGAGATCTGAGCACCCAAGTGGGAGCCAGGTCCCACTTCAGGATGCCTGACTGACCCCAGGGTCCAGCTATTGCAGCTTAGTGACCAAGAGAGGCTGATGAGGCACGGGCCTGGCAACCCTCCTCTGCTGGCCTGGTGCTTGGTGCCTGGTTTTCCTACTCACCTGGGAAGGTGTATGTGCAGCAGGCCAGCCAGAGTCCCTCCTCTTCCTCTGGAGTCACTGGACAGGAGGAACCCATAGTGGAGACCCTCCCTCCAGCTCCGTCATCCCCAGGGCCTTCAGAGGCTCGCAAGGACTGTCCTGGGAAAGATTCAAATAGGGACTTCTTGTCCAGTCTTGGATTCATTTAAAATCATTACAAATAATAGAAAGTGACTCAATCCTAGTTAACTGAAAAGAGGGGTGGAGGTATTTTTAAAATGCTGCCTCTGGCTACTTCTCTTAGGCCAAAGAGTTTTTCTCCAGGCATGGAGTGCAAATTCACAGCTGGGCCAGGGGGTAGCCAGTGTGTGTCTGTAGGACAGGGGTACCTGCTCGGTGGGTGAGAAGGAGGTTGAGATGTAGGGTGCTCTGTTCCTCCAGGTGGGAAGGGGGCTTGGTGCGAGGATGGAAGGCTCTGGGGAAGCTTCTCCTTGGCCTGAGGAACTCAGCACCCTTCTTCTCCTCAGCCTAATGAAACATGTCGGCCCTGGGCCTGAGAAGACAGGAGCATGGGCTACTTCAGAGGAAACCAAAGTACAGGGGCTGACCTGTAGTTCTGGTAAACCTCAGGCCCTGGGTGGCCCTGTTCTTACAGGGCTGGTGGTGGCTGAGGGATAAAGTGCAGCATAGGAGGCTTAATCAGAGAAAGAGCTGCCCCCCCGCTCCCGCTTGCCTCTTCCTGGCCCATGGGCTCATGGGCTGTGCATCTGTGCTGCTGAGAGGCCACAGGCCACAGGCCCAGGGAACCAGCAGCGGTCTCCCTGAGGACTTCAGGTGCCAGAGAGAGGCCATTCGATCACCTCACAGAGGAAGCCAACAAGGTCCTGGAGAACAGGTGCACACAGAGGCCTCCTACCACAGCCACAGGGGCTGTTGACCTCCGTGACCTTGGCTGGAGGGCAAAGTGGGTAACCTGCAAGTCCATCTTTCTCCCCTGGCCAAGCCCACGCCTGTGTATGTGTGGGGAACCAGGGAGAGCTGCTTCATCAGCAGGAGGGACAGTCCAAAAAAGATGAGGACAGAGATGAAAAATAGAATGCTGTTTCTTCTTTCTTGTTTCCCATCGTCCCCCTGCTCTGATCTTGGAGTCAGATTGGCATAACCAATGCTGCTGGTGTCACTTCACCCTTAACCTCCCAGGGCTGACAGTGAGGGCATTCCTGAAGGGAAAGAGGAAATTCGGGATTCATGATGAGAAGGCTGAAGCACCCAGGTCTAGGTGGCATTCAAATGCCTGAAAGGAAGCCCAAAAATCTGAAACGGGAGGGAGGCTGCTTCCTTTTCTTCTGAGCCTCTTCCAACTGAAAGAGGCTTTCCGTTTCTGCATTACCAGCCTCTTGAAGCATCAAACCCCCAGGAACTGATTTTATTGCATCAGAAAATGATTTATTCTCTGAAGTTAATGATCTGGAACAATAGATTGGCCCTGGTCAAAAATCAATTTTTATTATTTAAAGAAGAGGCTGGATAAAGTCTCCTTTTCATTATCGGTCCCACAGAGGACAGTCTTAAATTACAATTGTTCAAGGACAGAGAGAGACTCATTAGGGTTGTGGCTTGGGCACATTTGCCATTTTTTCCCGTTTAATTAATTCTTAAAACTTAAATCTGTACTTGATAATAACTTGAGCTACTCTCAAGTCAGCTAGATTTGGTTTCACCTAGAGAAGAGTGGTGGCTACTCTCAGGTACAATTCTGGGTGCATGGCTATTAAGCAGGCTGTTTGCTCAATAATGCTGGGAACACACTGGGCTGGCACTGAGAGTTCACAGCAATGAGCTGCCCTTGCACTTGTAAGGCAGCTGGAACTGGTCCCAGGACGCTTACAAACTGCAGTTCACCAGGTTTTATATCACGGGGTGAAGGGGAGGAGGTGCAGGTGGCTCCTGCGTACCAGAGGAGGAGATGGAAGCCCAGGGAAAGGTGGCAGACTGACTGGAGGCCGCAAATATGGTGCCAGGAATGGGCCTTCTCCTGTCTCATGCTCTGGGTTCTGCCCCCAGCACTTCCCTCTGACCCAAGGACCTCATTCCTTCTTTCTTTTCTCCAGAGCCAGGGGTCTAGTTGTTGTTGCTGGTACTTTCTGCCTTATCATGCTCAAAGACCCTCGGGATCTGCTTTCAGCTTTACTCACTACTTGGCCTCCCTTCTCCCACCCCCAGTCCCTTCACCCCTCAGAACTTCCACAGACACACTAGTCACAGTTCAGTGTCTTTGCCCCGCCTCCTGCATCCCTTCTGGGACTGTCCCTGCTCCTTTGCTTTAATCCTGGAGTCGTCGTCACCCTGTGAGGGCCTTTGTGTCTCCCTCCCACCTGGGCAGCATGAGTGGTCCCTTCCTGTGCCCCCACAGCCTCAGGTGCACTTGCATTAGAGAGGTGGGCCCAGGGCCGTGTTCCTCTTCCCCTACAGCCTCTGAGCTTCCTGAGGGCAGCTTTGACCGCTGTCTGTTTTCCCAGAGCTCAGAGCAATGCCTGACCCACCCTTTAGTGAATTTGGTAGACACTCAGAGCAGCATAATTGTTGTTTCTTTGTTTTTCTTTCTTTCTTTTTTTTTTTTTAATATTTATTAGAAGCTGTGAGATGACCCTGGAAAACTTTCTTTAATGAAACTAAGTTTCCATTCTTGAAAATTCATTTCTAAGAGCTAAGGGTAATTTTTTTGTCTGTGTTTATTTCCAGATTGAGAAGTGAATCTTCTCTATTGTGAATACTAACCCTGAATCCTCAATGAACATCAGTTACACTGAATACTCCATCAGAATTTGAATTTTAATTCCTGAAAATAGTGTTTCTTTTAAGAAAAATATTGGTGAAGTAGACACTGTCTATTCAAGACTTATCCCTAAACAAGAAGAGAAAATAACCTTGTAATTTTAGTTAACTATAAACTTCATGTGAGACCCTGTAGGATGTGATAGTTGGAAATATGCCATGAATGTAGACTGTATTAGGAGAGATAGAAACATTTTTGTGGTAAAGGCTTTTATCTCTTTTATTTTACCTAGAAAACATATCTGCTCTGTGGTAGGCAGAGTAATGCTCCCCCCACCAAAGATCGCCATGACCTAATTCTGAGAATCAGTAAATATGTTACCTTACATGGCAAAAGGGACTTTGCAGATGTGATTATCTGTAAGGAATTTGATAGGGGAGATTATTCTGGATTACCTGTGTGGTTCCCATCTAAGCACAAGTCCCTAAAAGCAGAGAACCTCTGTTGGCTGTGGCAGAGAGCCTTGAAAATGAAATAAGGTTCAGAGAAGATGCAACGTTACATCTTGGAGGGAATCCTGAGTCAGGGAATCTGTGCAGCTTTCAGAAGCTGGAAAAGGCAAGAAAATAGGTTTTTCCATCCAGCCTGCCATAAAGGAATACAGCTCTGTTGGCCTTGATTTTAGTGCAGCAAGACCCATGTTGGAGTTCTGACCTAAAGTACTGTAAGATGATAGATGTGGGTTGTTTCAAGCCGCTAGCTTTGGTCATTATAGTAGCAATTGTGAACTAATGTTGCTCTTATTAAATCTTAATAAGTCAATTATCATGAGACCTGGAAAAAAAAAAACATACTTAGGGAAAGAACAAATGGATCCTTTCTGGACTGCCTTCCTGGAGCCCCCTGCACACACTAACCTTGGTCTTTTCTGAATTTCAAATTTCTTGTCACCTGTGCTGTTCATAATTCTTAGATTATGGGTCATTGAGTGTGATTATAGCTGATCTGCTGGTCAAATACAAACTCTGTCCTTTTTGCAGGGAGCTCAGTCCTCCAGACCACAACTCAGTGCCTAAGATGGTGAGTCCTTCCTCTGGATCTACCTGAGAAGGTGCTCGCCCCGTAGGAGTGTGTGATGTGAATGGCCTGGTGACCACCAGCCTGTGCTCACAGCAAGACAGCTTCAATCCTTGCTGTCCCAGTGCTGGAGGCTGATTACTCCCATGGCAGAGGTAGGATCTTGGCACCCCATGTGTGCCTAGGGATTTTGGAGCTCTTAGGGGAAATCAGATGGGCTTTCAACCTGCCCACTACTTTTCTTCTGCTGTGGTCTCCTGTTGACTCCTTTCTGGGTGTTGTTTGTGAGGCCCCTTACCTCCCTCTGCTCCTGCTTTTATACAGAGCCCCTATTTTCACCTTGGCTGTGGTTTCCCAGGGATCTGCACATGGCAATGCTCCCCAAGGGGCCCCACTCCATTGCATGTGCTTCTGTCTCCCTGAGTCAAGGTGGGCCCCGTGCCAGGAAGAAGCAGGACCCTGATTGCATCCCACCTTTTCACCTGGGCCCCCGGCTGCACTGCCTGTGTCTGAGCCTCACAGTGTGCTCATGAAAGCAACTCTCAGGTTTTGCTCGTGCCATTTTGCCCCTGCAGGGTAAGGGAGAACAAAACATCAGACTAGCCTTTGGCTCTATTTTTCTCTCTTGCCTACACACTCACGTGCCAACTCATACAAATAGGTCCTAGGACAGGAAAGGGGCTTCTGCTGACGGAGGTGGGAGCCGGCTTGACTCCAAATCACAGTTTGGGTGTGACAAGGACCCAGGCTGTGGGTGGATGGTCCATGCCCATAGCTTCTGATCTTTAGAAGGCGATTCTGTGGATCCTTTGCATTTCTTTATTTAAATTTTTTTCCTCTTATACCTGAGACCCATGTATAAGATTATTAGACACAAATTATGCCAGGAAAAACATGGCAGTTGGAGTCTACAAGTGACACGGGGACAGTGGAGAGGTGGGTTAGGTTGGTCCTACATTTCATGGAGGGTCGGAGCATTCAGCAGGGAGTTTTGACCTGTAATATGAATCTTAGTCCACAGCAAAGAACATATGACAGGCTTCATCCCTTTAATTCTTTTAATCAGATTTAGTTTGCTCTGAGATGTCACCTGTCTTGCTGGAAGGATACCCAGGAGCAATTATTAATGAGATTTCTCATCCGCCATGGTATCAGCAAAGAGTTTGATGCTGATCTGGCGTCAGAAACATTGAAAGAGAACCCAGATGTCTCTTTCCCATGTAGTCCCTGTTGCTGCTTTGGCTGCCTAACGCAGGTGTGCAGTGATTGTCCCGCCCTCTGACAAACTTCCTCTGTTGGTTTATGCTTGTATCTTGAAAGTTCTTACCTTTATCCTCTCCTTTTATGGAACCAGTTAAAGATTCATTCTTTTTAATGTGCCTAAAATATACACGCACAGACCTATCCCACAAGCACAGACACACATAAACTTATTCATGTGCGTGGGCACACACGCACACACACTCAACTCTTAGGATCCCCTAAGAGTAGGGACAGGTGGGAGGAGAACAGCTCAGAGTTTTAGAGACAAAGCTGGATTCTCTTTCCTGGAGTGGAAATTGAGAAAGAAGATGCTAAAACTGGTTAGTTTCTTTCTTTCTTTTCCTCCTTCTTCCTTTGACCTTCCTTCCTTCCTCCCTCCCTCCCTTCCTTCCTTCCTTCCCTTTCTCCCTTCCCTTCCCTTCCCTTCCCTTCCCTTCCCTTCCCTTCCCTTCTCTTCTCCTATCCTATCCTATCCTATCCTATCCTTGTATATCCTTGAAGGAGAAGTGAAAGGACTTTGGCCAGAAGTGAGGAGTGGTGGCTGCAATCTCTGTGTGCTTTCCCTTGAAACGGGCTATGGCAGCACCACCTTGCAGACCTGCGCCAGCACTTTATGGGCACTCTCACCAGTCAGGTCTCCCGACCAGGCCAGCTGCCTCCCAGAGCCTCTTCCTGCCCTTGACTACCTCTCAGTGTGGAGTTTGTGCTGGGCTTTTAATCACTGACATATAGAGTTGGGGAGCTGGGAGAGACCAGAGGAAATGGAAGAATATGGAAATGAAGAGCCTCAGTAAGGAGAAGCATTCTTGACCTTGTGGTCTAAGTTCTAGGCCCAGAAAAGTTTTAGGAGGCATAGAGGGGTGGGACCAAAGCAGGTACTCAGGTCTGCAGAATGAGCAAGCGGGGGGCTGGAGCAGCGGGGAGGTGCCGGCTGTGACTCAGCAAGCCGTCGTGGAGCACAGACAGGTAGGGTGCATAGGGCTGGGTTGGACAGGCTCTCAGGGGATGGCTTTCATGGCTGCATCTTGGAAGAGCTGAGGATTCAAAGGAGCTGAGATGGGCTGACCCTTCTCAAAGTTTATGGAAGATTCTAGGGTCCAGAGAACCATGCTTCCATCATTTCACGGGGAATTTTCACTCCTTATATCCACTGGCAAGCCCTTTTGGGGGTAGCTCTTGGGTTGGATATTGGACCAAGAATGGGAATTTATCATCTATTTAGAGGGGAGTCTTGGGCTGTTGTCAGAGGCTCTGGCCAACACATTCTGTTCTCATGCTACTGAAGGTTGAGTTGAAGATTGCTGTTGGAGCCTACCACTGGGTTTACCTTCTCTTCTTGGGCACAAAGAGGCTTGTTCAAGGGTCTCCTGACCAAAGGTGTCACAAGTGTTCTGTGCCTACTTTCACTTGATGCTGTTCTTGTTTTTGCTAAGTTGGGTTGAAGTCCAGAGCTCTCCTGCTTTGGGAAGGACCAGGGCATCAGACATCAAAACAGACACTGTATTCACCTCCTGCCTGAGCACGATCCCCTGCTCCTCCCATGGGGCCCTCATATCTCTCTAAGGCACAAAGTATTTCTCCCCCCAGACATTTAGAGGTCCGTTGTCATCCACATGGCATATTGACTCCAGACTTGATACACTCAGCTAGTGAGTGGGCAAGGGCCATAAATAGGTCATTCTACCTTCACAGAGGCAGAAGCTATGCTGAGTTTATGAGCAATAGTAATAAGGATTAGCAATAAACAGAGTTGGTAGTGAAGCTAAGAGGGGAGGAATTTTTTTAATCTGCCCCTGACCTGATTAGATGACTTCCAGAAAAGCTCCCAATAGCCCTAGATTTGCACAGGGGATTCTCTAGTGGCTGCCGTCATCACCTCCTCCTAATTTCCTTTTGCTCTCTCTCTCTTTCTCTCTCCCCCTCCCTGTATTGTTCTGTTCCTCTCTCTGTCTCTCTTTCTCTCTCTTGCCCAAATAATTGCTTCAGAATTTCTTTGTTACTACTGAGACAGATACATAAAATTGAGATACCTTGAGATCTCTGAAACATAATGGTAAGCTTATTGGTGCATTTAGAAGATGATTAAGCTCCTAGAAAGGATTTCACCCAGAGCTCTTCTGCTGACTCTGTTGTTGGGGTGGGGCAGCTGTGTCCTGGAATAGTGGTTATCTGGCTCACAGCTCTGTCCTGGCAAGCCTTGCTCTAAGGCACAGAACTTTCTCTGATCTATCACCTAAATCTGCCCAATAAATTGGCAAATGAGGTGTTTTAAGAGGAGAGTATAGTGAACATCTATATATCTGTCACCCCGATTCAACAATTGTTAGCATTTTGCTACATTTACTGCTTACTATATTTTTTCTAAGCCATTTAGAAGAAAATTGAAGGCATCATAAAACTTCACCTCTAAATACTTTAGCATGTGTCCCCTAAAAATAAAGACTTGCTCTTAAATAACCATAATGCTATTTTCATGCTTGAGAAAATCCATAATATCCAATATTGTTTAAAACCAGGTCCACATTCAAATGTTCCCAATTGTTCTCCAAATATATATATTTTTTTCTCCTGGCTTTTCTTTTTTTAAATCAGGGTCAATTAAGCTTCGTGCACGAAGCTGGTTCTCTGCAGGTGTCCCTTCCCTACACATTTTGTTATTAAAATATTCAAAGATACAGCAAGGGTGAATTCATTTTATACTGAATGTTCATATTCCACCACCTACATTTTGCTATTACCATTTTATCAAATGGTTTTCACCCAAGCCCAACCCTTTCTGCATCTCTGCTCACTTCCAAGTAATTGGAACCCGAGGACCCAGCAGGAGGGAAAGTGGAACAGTTCGGTAAATGCAATGCCGGCTGCTTTCTGGGAGCCAGAGCCGGCTGCTCCTGACTAAAGGCTGAAAGCACAGAGGCCTGGGCCCCTCTCAATACAATGGGATTGGCTTTGGGCCCTGGGAGACCCTGCTGCCCCCCCAAGGTGTGGGGACAAAGCCTGACAGGGTTGTGTGGGACCTGATCCAGGAGAAGATGGAGCCTTTCAGCTGACAGGGACCTTTCCTCTGGGCCCCACGACCCCGCAGCGCGCCCCAGGAGCGTCTGGGTGGGTGCTGTTTCCAGGCTGCTCAGTCCCCTCGGCCTCTGAAGGAGGTGCTCCCTAGGGGCGGGGAGGCCAGGTATGCCGGCCGGGGCAGCTTCCAGGACACCCACTGCCAGGAGGATGGCTCACCAGGGGCTGACCTAGGGTGGTTCCAGACAACTCCCTTCCACTGGCACCCCTGAGTATGATGGCCGCCCTGCTTCCAGAGGAGAGAACTCACAAACAGTACGCACACTCCCCACACATGTCAATCACACACTACACATACACACACCACACCCACAACACAAACATCACACCAGCACACACACAAACCACACGTTTTATTCACACACATCCCACACACTATTCACCACATAAACCACACACCACACCCCCCCATATCTACCACCTGCATGTCACATACACACACCACATTCACAGCATATGTGCAGGCTACACGCAAACTATAAGCACACCATACATACAGCACATCACACCACATACTGCACACATACCATACACACCTCATACACGCCACATACATCCCCCATCACACACAGCACAACATACCTCATATACACACAACACACTATCCCATCATACACCACACACATGTGCACACTCACACACACACACAGAGCTTCTCTCTCCTTCCCTCTGTCTTTCCTGTTGCTGACTTGTTCCCACTGTGCTGTCCAGGAGCAACTGCAGGTGGCGCCTCTCAGCCTGAGACCAGCAACAGCTGCCTGAAGTTGGCAGGCAGTGACATCTGCAATCCTGACACCCAGGAATATGAGATTAGCAGAAGGGAGGGGGCTAGTTTTCTCTCTAATTTTTGAATTCAAGAAGGTATCTGTTTCAGAAAGTCACACACCCCCACAAACCAATAAATAGCCAAGGAGAGAACTAAAACTATAGACAACAGGGAAATATTTTGCTGAGGTAAAAGCCAGAGAAAAACAACTTTTAAATATATCTTCAACCAGATTTTGTAAAGGCATCCTTGTAAATGACTGCTGTCTTCATCAGTGAATGTAACCACTGCTTTTGAGAAAGGCAGAAACACTGTCATCTGGGTGCTAATCCCAAATTGGTTAAAATGTTAGGGGATGTTCAGGGTATAAAAGCAATCCCTTATTTGGAGCGGAAACAAACATATAATTTGTCTTAACAGAGGGTAAACTTTTCTTTCTTCTTCTACTATACTGAGCACATTTAGAAGATTGGTTTCAGGAGGTTCCGAGGCATCGGCCCACCGGGCAGTGTGTGCTGTGCCCGTGTCGTCCTCACTCACTCTGCTCCCCCAGCCTGGTCTCAGTGGCCAACTGCTCCTCCGCGGTTCTCGTATTCTTGGGGCAGGTGATGCTCTTGCTCTATAGGTCCCCTTGTTCCAGTCTTGCAGGGGGAGATCCTGGTCCATCCCTGGTGTCCACTGGAGGAAGACAAGGACAACGAGGGGACAGCCTTGAGAGAGGTGCTGAACGCCCCATTCCTCACCATGCAGGTCCTGGTCTGAGGCTCGGTGGGGGAGGGACAGGCTGCAGCGCCTGGAGAGCCAAAGGACCTACAGATCTCTTTGGGGTCTCCTGAGCTTCCAGGAGAAGATGGATATCTGTGGGGACAGGTCTGGGACTCACCAGGAAGGAGGAAGCAAGGCTCTTGGCAGGAACATTCTTTGAGCAGGTCCCTAAGATCTGGTCCCACCCCTTGGTTTCTTTTCCTTTCTTGGCTTCAGGACAAAGCTGGATGTGTATCTTGTTCCTGATGTGGCATTTCTTACCATGGACATTTGAAGGACAAAGAGACTTGGAGTTCTGAAAGCTCTTGACTGCTTTGGATTGAAAAAAAAAAACAACATACCATAAAAGTTGGACTGAGGAGGGTGTCTGTTCCGTCCTGGTCCTCAGTAAGCATCCAGCAAAGGTGGAGGGGAGATGGTTTCCTCAGAGGCGTCAGAAAGGAGCTGCCTGTTTGCAGCCTCTGCCGTCTGGAGGACCTTCACACACACCCACAGGGGCTGCAAGATGGACAGTTTTGTGGGACAAAGAAGCTCCCTTCGTGAAGCCAAAGCACCTTCCCCTCTGTCATCTTGCAGCTGTGTAGCAGCCCTTCCAGGGCCTTCACTTCTGCTCTGAGTTTTGAGGCCACTCTGTAGAAAGGCTTCAGGGCCTTAACAGAGTTTGAGGGTTCAGATGGGGGGGACTTTTCTGTACAGTGCAGAGGAACTGGCCTAACTTGCCTTCGCAAGAATGGAAAGGAAATGTTCCAGCCCAGGGAGGAAAGACATTTAGGTTTAAGCATGCCTGACTCTCTGGGCTGTATCTATCAAAAGGAGAAAATCTGCTACAAGCCCATTGTCTGATTTCATGAGTGGAGCTAGGCTTCTTGTTTTGATTGAAATCTGGGGTGCAGAGGGACTTGGGGCTTTTGTGAACTCTGCAGAAAAGGAATGAGCTTCTCCAAGTGCCTCCCTCCCCACCGCCCCCAGACCTCACACCTGCCCTGTTCTTCCAACACAGCCAGATGCAGTTTGGTCTGAACTGGCAGAACTCCACCTACCTGGGAAAGGCTACACCTTTCCTTTAGTTTGGAGCTTATTTCCAAAAGGTGCCGATATTTAAATGAGGCTCAAGCCTGGCTGAGCCCTCATCCTGTTCTCTGTGATGGGCCCAACCAGTATGCATTTGCACTGCAATTTAAAAATCTGGAACAGATCAAAAAACTGAGAAAGTTTTTTTTTTTTTCTTTTTAATGGAAAACTTCCCAAGCTGCAAAACGAAGCTACTGAATTTGGCAGAGAAAGTGTGAATAAAGAGGTTTCTAACTGAAGGAAGAAATATCTTTGAGTGACATTTGCAAATTTAGGAGGAGGGGAGAGTGTAGGTGCCTTTGTGGCAGCCGCAGTGCTGCATCTTGCCCTGGAGCTTCTGCCACCTTTCTGTCTGTCCCTGGCTCTGGTGGTGCTTGTGTTGACATCAGCTTGCTACTCCACAAAAGTAGCCATGTCTTCTTATCCCCAGGCCTCAGAGAGCCCCAGGTGTGGTGATTTAATAGGGCTAGTTATCCAACCATCCTCTTAGTTGGAGCAGGAACCAAGATAGTCACCAGACAGATAACTAGAGCTATCTGTTCTCCTTTGCATGAGGTAGAGGCCCTGCCTATCTTTCATTGTCTGAACTTCCTTGACCCCCGTGGTGGTGGGCAGTTCCTAGGTAGTGTGGAGCCAGTGGCTCACAGATGCCCAGGGAGGGCATGAGAGGGGAGCAGTCTATGAGCGGTCTATGACAAGGCAGCTGGTCTCCTGACTATTGACTTCATAATTGAAAGACTTCTCAAATAATCCCTGTTGTCTTCACCCCCACTACACTGACTTAATTCAGAACTTTTATAAAAGACTTCATATAATTTTATTTTCTGTTACTTGGTTGTAAGTAACAGAAAATAAACTTGCGACCTGAATGAAAGAAAGAAAGAAGGAAGGAAGGAAGGAAGGAAGGAAGGAAGGAAGGAAGGAAGGAAGGAAGGAAGGAAGGAAGGAAGAGAAGGAAGGAAGGAAGAGAAGGAGGGAGGGAGAGAGAATCAGACTCTTTTTCCTACCTCTTGAAATGCAAAGGAAGGGCTAAAGTTGAGCTTCAGGAACGGAACTAGAGACTGGGCGGTGCAAACTCCCTAGTAATGTCTCTTCTCTGTTCCCCTGATGGTTTACTTCATTTACTTCACTTCTTGCAGAAGAGCTTTTTCTATATGCTAGTCAGCTTGGCAAGTAAGACTACCAGCTTCCCTCAGGCTCACAGGACATAGACCTGTGTCCCTAGGAAGATGGAATTAACCTTCTCTGGTTCCCAATGCCAAGTTCCCAGAGATGGACTGAGTCTTGCCAGCTCAGGCCATATTCCCAGGCAGGACAATGTCTGTAGAAGGGTGTGGGAAACCCAGTTTGCATTATTTCTCCTTTCTGGTTTCTGCACCAGGGCAGATTAAATATGTGACTCTTACTCCATGCAAAGTGCTGAGGGCTTGGGCAAACAAATGTCCACCGCAGCTCCGAGCCAGCCTTCTGTCTTGGGCTTGCTCTCCTGCCTGCCTAATTCTCTCTCTGAGACCAAACCTGGTGTGAGCACCAGCGCCTACTGACCAGCCAGCTCCATTTGCCAACAGGAGAGACTCCCACCTTCTTGGCACTGTGGGCCAGACCAGCCGTTCAGCTCTAAGCATCTTACCCATGGCCAAAGACCTAAAACACTCTCCTTCTTTGTGTGTTGGCTTTGACAAAGTGCTGACCTTTCTCTTTTCTGTGAATCACTTCCCATCTTTGGGGAGCCCAGCCTAGGGACACAACTGCTCACTGTGAACCTTCTCCAGGGCTGGGCAGCCCGTCCCACTGGACACCATGCAGAACGCTCTCTCTGCCCCTACAAGTGGCACTTGTCCTCTAGGCAGAGCTGTTCCCTGTAGGAAGTGCTGATTAAATGTTTGTGAAAGGACAGAGTAGAGGGGAGCAGCTGCTACAGAGTCGCCTGTGGTCCTGGGGGAAGGTAGTGGGCGACGACGGAGGAGGGGACAGTCTTACTACTTGGGTTGTGCACTCTGGACACCTTCCTCTGCAAGGGTTGCAGGGTTGCTCTCATGCTAAGACAGGGTTAGTGATTTTTTCTGCAGCCCCCCAGAAGTGAAGTTTGTTGCAGTTTTAGGGTTGAATGTTGGGTTCCAGGGATGCAGAGATGGGTGCTGCAGCCTGGCTGGGAAATGAAGGGTCAGCTCCAGCCTGTATCTTCTCCAGGGAAATTCAGGTGAAGCGAGAACAGACAGTGGGAGGGAGGGCAGAGACATCCAACCCAGACGCCTACACATTCTCCTGCTCTCCCTAGAGGCTCTGAAGGGCACAGGAAAGGGGGCAGACCACGATTTTCAAGTCACAGCCAGATTTTAAATATTCTTGCCCCTCATTGTAAAGCTATGCATGTCCTTTGCAGAAAAATTGTGAAATATGGAAAAGTCAAAAGAAAACAGGCACTTGTCATCCAGAAATAACTAATTACTGTTCGCAGTAAGTGACTTTCCTTCCTGGCTTTTCCCTATGGATTTTTTTCACATTGTTGATCTCAGGCCATGATTACAAAATTGTGACCTTTATTGGTTGTTTTATATATGGGCATTTATTTCCATGGCCATAAAGTATAATTTTTAAAGACTCCATAACATTCATTTCTAAATAAGACACTATTTGCTGAATTTGCACAATTTGTGTCAGGCCTAGATTTTAGCTATGTTCACAGCACTGCCACCACCCTTAGGCCATCAGTAGGGGGCAGTAGGGCCCAGGACCCACATGGTTGATTCAAGTATGGGGCACAGGCAGAGGGATGCCTGGGGGTGGTCCTAGGGTCCTGCAGCCTCTGGTGACACCCTGGTTATGACTGAGACTAGTTGAAACAGCTGTCATAAAGGGTGTGGGTTGCAGGAAAATATAGGTTTATTTTCTATTTGCCACTTTTACTGGCTGCAAGACTTTAAACACATTATCCAAGCTAGCCAGACGTCATTTTTTTAATCTGAAAAATGGGGTGGTAACTGACTCAAAGGGTTATACTAAAAACATAAATGAAGTATACAATAGGCAACATGGAATATATAACATTTAAATATATAAACTAAATGTTTAAGACAGATGTAATATGTACTATATGATATAATTTTATTCTATATAATATAGGAAATACAGTATAGGCTATGGAAAATGAATATAAACTTAAGTTAGAGAGGCCTCAGAATCAAAGGCCTCAGAAGAATGTCTGGTATAAGAAATGCCTGTTAGAATGAGGATCGCTTCTTTTTGACCCAGCTGAAATAGATGAAAGGATAAGCTTGGTTAGAATCATCACTGTTTTGTGAACCAGATTTCACAGAAGAGAGACAGGAGAGGCCACGTCAGTGAGCTGGGCAGTGTCTGACCTCTTCTGGCCATTTCTGTGCAAGCTAAATCAAGCTCTCAGTGGTCCTTGTTGAGTAGGGAGATTTGATGGTTTTTTCCCCAATTTCTGCAAACCCTCATCCTCTCATGTCACTTTCCAACAGGCCATTCTAAAAGATGGAAATTATAGTTTTGGATTTTACTCTATTTTTGGCTCTCTAAATTACAGGAAAAGCTTTGGAAAACATATTAGTTTCTGTCCGGTGGCAGAGGCCTGAGGTTGTTCTGGTGCACGCTGGAGGGACTATTTGGAAAATAAACGGCGTTCACTCAAGCTCTCTCACCAGAATAGTGATCATTCAGGGATTTGATGAGATTCCACCTGGGAAGTGGGCACAGAGAAGAACTGGGCTTCCAGAATGTATAGTTCCCCAATCTCAGGTTCCCTAGGCGGTACTGGTGGGAGGTATGGCCTGAATTACAGCTCCATCATCTACTATTCATATGTCCTTGAGCAGTTCTCTTATCTTTTGTGTAGAAAGGGTGTAACGCTACCCACATGGCCAGGTTGTTGTGAGACGTGAATAGCACCACACATGTAACCTGTTTAGAATGGTTCCCTTCTCTCTCTTCTCCTCCTTTCTTTGCCCAAGGGACACATTCTTGCACACACAGACACACAGATGCTCTCAATGTGTGGATACGCAGGCATGCACACAAACACGGCCATGCACATATGTGCCTGCAGGCACACGAACCAGTGCACACGTGCATGACACAAAGGCACATATATGTACTCGGTGCATGAGTACATGGACACACATGCACACAGCTACATGTACACATGCATACACACAGAGGCATGTGCACAAGAACATACAGGCACAGAAATAAGCAGGCAATCACAGGCGCACACTCACATACATGCAAAACACCCACATACATACTTACACACAAGTATGCACAGACATCTATGCACCCACATCTCCTCTGACCTATTCAGTTCCCTAACATGCCATGCAGACTCACACTATGTGCCTTCCAAAGCATTCTTTCCTCACTAGGAAAATATCTTCAGTTCTTCACCTCGAAAACGCTTCTTCGTCTTGAATGATCCATGTCAAATGTCACATCTTCTGCATTTCCCAGCTTTCCTAGACAGAACGATTAGCGTCTTCTTTATTTCCCCCGGGAAACTGTGAGCAGGTTGAAGGGATGTCTTACTCATCTTTGGATCCCCACCATCTGACACAGAGTTGGGGCTCCTGAAATGATTTCTGAATGATAATGAGGCAGGTGCAAACTCTGTTCGATCAGATTCCTCACTCTCTGATCCCTATAAAGAGGTTGGAGAGCCAATTTCCGGGGGAGAAGTGCTGTTTTAGAAGCACTTGGAAGGAGGGAAGACAGGTGCTGTGCAGGAGGCAGATTCAAGGCCACAACAGGTGGAAGGAAGGCAGCGGAAAGGAAGACGCCTTGTGCACAGGATTCTGCCACCTCAGCCCTGCTGGGAGCCAAGCGAGCAGTGAGTGGGGGGTGGGAGGGGAGACCAGTAAGTGGGAATCACTGTGCTAGATGTCCTCTGAGCGTGAGAGAGATCTATCCCCTGAAGGTGGAGAATGTGGCAGGTGGAGGGTGTGGAGGAGGTAGGATGATAAGCTAGGAGGCCCAATTAGAGGTTCTCAAAGGTTTTGGCCTCAGGCCCTCTTCACATTTTAAAAAAATTATTGGAGACCCCCAAGGACTTTTTGTTTGTGTGGGTTATAGCTATCCACATTCATCATATTACAAATTAGAACAGAGACATTTCAAATATATTTATGAACCATTAAAAATAAAATGATAAACTCATTATTTGTAAATATAATAACATTTAGAGATAATTATTGTCGAAGTCAAAAAATTAGCAGGAAGAGTGGCATTTTATATTTTTTCAACTTTCCTTATTGTCTGGCTTGACAGAAGGCGGCTGGGTTTTCATCTCCTCCGCCTTTTGCATTCCGTTGAATAGATTCAATAAAGTTCAAGCCTACCTTTTCATCATTCAACAATCATTTCAGGAGCCTCCTTCAGTCTGTTTGCATTCTGTCTGTGGAGCTGTCTCATGTCAGGTCGCCTGTGGGAAACCCCGCTGTGTGCTCAGGTAAGAATGAGAGAGAAGCCAAGTTGTATCTTGGGATTATGAACATGGATTTGACTTCACAGACTCCCTAAGAGGGTCATGGTACCTCCACAGGTCCCTGGACGAAAGTTCAAGCAACATCAGATAAAATAGCATAAAAGTCCTGGTAGTTTTCATTTTTTTCTTTTTCAGGTGGAGTGGGCAGCTTCCAATCCCATCATCCCTCTGCTTCATATGATAGGAGTTTGCATTGCTGTCTCTTTCATTACAAGGGTATCAAAAATTCATTAAAATAGAAAAATTAGAAAAGAAATAAAGAAAAAGAAAGATGACACATGTAAGTACTATGGTGTTCTCCCCTAGCGATAGCCCCTGCTGCCATGAGGGTGGTATCATTGGGTCTCAGGTCTGTGCCTATTTTCATAGTTAATGCTTTGTCTTTGTCAGATTATTTCTTTCTAAATACAACTTTATCACGTGACTCTCAGCAATCAAATAATGTAAACTCTTTATTCTGGCATTTGAGGCTCTCTGTCTTTCCAGATTTATCTTCTACTCTTTTATTCTCTGTGTCTGATCCCCACCCTCACCTCTTCCCAAATAAACCACGTGTAAACCACGCTGGTAAAGCCATCTTCCTGCTCATCTTTTTTTTTTGCAGTTTTGGCCAGGGCCAGCTTTGAACCCGCCACCTCCGGTATATGGGGCCAGTGCCTGACTCCTTGAGCCACAGGCGCCACCCCTCTCCCTGCTCGTCTTAAGGGGAATCTGCTCCACGAGACCTGCAAGTCGCTTTCCTTCCTGGTAACACCAAAGTATCCCTTGCAATTCTGACTTGGTGAAATTTTACCTTGTTCTTAAGCTGTTTGTCTCACCTGTCTCTGTACTCCCTCAACTGTTATCCACACTTTAATCGGCACTTTGCTCACAGTATTGAGATCATCTGGATTGCTATATTGTTAACCCCCTGGAGCTGCCCATGGTCTCAGACACTGTGTGTTTGCTGAATGGGTTGAGCCTGTGTGTGTGTGTGTGTGTGTGTGTGTGAATCTGGGTGTACATGTGTGTCTGTGGTACGTCAGAAGTTGTGCATGGTCTGTGTCACCCAGTTTCCCTGCATTGTTGGTTACTTAGGTTTCCTGCTAAGCTGTGAGCCCCCTGCAGGCAGAGTCCACATAAATGGATCACCTCCCACCTGCTGGGCTGGGTCTGCTCTGGCATTAGATGCTTGGGGCAGGCTGAATTCTAGACCACAAGATGTCAGTGTTGTCTCAGCTACAGAGGACCATCCAGGGCCATGGCTCCCACGCTGTGCTTGGTGCTGGCAGAGCTGGGCACTCCCAGCAATTGACAGAGTTAGACAAATGATCTCCCAGCTGCAGGCTGATCTAGAGGACAGTGAGCTGCAGGGTGAAGGTGTAACTCCAAGGAGGGGAAGGCACAGGCCAGGGGCAAGACGATGAGTGGTTTCAGCCCTCATTTGATGTGGGAGATGGGCTAACAAAGTTGGAAAAAATATAGAAAGTGTTCTTAATATCTGGACACACATTCAGTTGAAAGCACTTATAGGGTCAGAAAGGGTCATTAATAAAATGTGTGTTTCTGGGTCTTTTTTTTTTTTTTTTTGTGGAGACAGAGTCTCAAGCTGTCACCCTGGATAGAGTGCTACAGCATCACAGCTCACAGCAACCTCCAATTCCTGGGATCAAGAGAGTCTCCTGCCTCCGCCTTCCAAGTAGCTGGAACTATAGGCACACGCCACTACGCCTGGCTATTTTTTGGTTGCAGCCATCATTGTTGTTTGGTGGGCCCGGGCTGGATTCGAACCCACCAGCTCAGGGGTACATGGCTGGCACCTTAGCCCCTTGAGCCACAGGCGCCAAGCTGTTTCTGGGTCTTATAATACCTTCTGTCCTATCTTCAGAGCCAGCAGCCAGAAGAGAAGTGGTCCAGTGAATTAGTTGTTGATCATGAATCTTTTCAAAACATAGAACCTGCTGGTCTTTCTGGGAGATCTTGGGGGTTGCTGTCCTCAGCTCTGACCTCCAGTTTCAAAGTGGGTCTGTCAGTAAGAGCAGAGGAGCTGAAGGATCCCTACTGACAGTGGGTGACAGAGCTCCTGAGCTTTTTTTTTTATTCTTTGTTAAATCATAGCTGTGTACATTAATGCATTTATGAGGTACAGTAAATGCTGATTTATTTGTACAATCAGGTGCTGATTTGATATACAATGTAGAATGCTTACATCTAACTGATCAAGATAACTATCTCCTCGCTTACTTATTTGTTGTGGTAAGACATTTATACTCTATTCTTAATAGTTTAGAAATGTGTCATTGCATTATGAACATTAGGTTAGGTCCTCCCAGATACCCTCCCTGCTCCTGACACCCCTCCCCAACACACCTCCTTCCTCCCTCCTCTTCCCTCCTTCTTTCTGGACTATAGTTATGTTTTATCATTCCTATGAATGTGTAAGTGATTAGCTCCTGAGCTTTTACCTCTAGCATGGAATCATGCAAGAGTTCCAGGCAGAAGATCAAAAGGGCTGAAGCTGTCCCATCTCTGTCTCATAATGGCTTGAAGCCTTAGCTGAGGCAAGTGCTTCTCCAAGCCTCCAAGCTTCAGCCTTCCCATTTCCCCCCAGGTGAGCTGCCTGGATTAGCAATGAGTTACCTGCTCCCGAAGGGTGTGGCTTCTACATGTGGCCTCCTTCTATTTCTATGGTGAATGATTAGATAGCTGCCTTTGTGTTGTTTCTCTCCACATGACCCAGTTATAAATATTAGAGTGACCAAAACAGCATCTGTTTTCTCACTGATGTTCTACCATTCATCAAATCATAGTTAAACTTAGGATTATTTCAAAAGCTTTTAAAAAACATTTTGAAAGGAAAAAAAGTAACTTCCAGTAAACCTGTTCATTTTCCTTGAATTTGTTCTTAGTAAAAGCTTTGCTGGTTTGCACGCTTTCTATGGACCCTTTGGATTCTATTCTGGATTTTAATGGAATATTTTCCAGAAAGCTCAGTACCTCAAGGTCTCACAAATCTTGTGATTTTTGTGTAGATGTTGTTGAAAATATCATCATCATAATAAAATCTAAATTGATTGTATTATTTAATATCTTCTAAAGGCATCATGGATGACTTATTGATTTTTTTGAAATTAAAACTAGGAAGAACAGCCCACACAATTGTTTGTAATTCACCAAATGGTTAGGATCTGGGATCTGCTAAAGCAAGAATCTTGTTTTAAAATGTCGAAAAACCATTTCAATGCAAAATCAATAAACTATATGACAGTAATGAAAAGATGAATAATGATCTGAAACAGCCTCTTCCCTCTGAGTCAATGTTATACAAAGGTATTGAAAGCATTGCAAAATTCACTTGACTTCAAGGTTAAAGTTGGGATTGGGAACAGGTAGAACAGGTGTGGCAGAGGGAAGACACAATATTTACTGAGTACTCACTGTGCCAGGTACTGTGTCAGGCACTGAGGATTCTCAGATGTTGGTAATTCTTTGAGATGTGAATACATGGACTTAGCTTCCTGCTCTTGTTCCTGTCCACTCAGTCACTTAGAGACTCAGTGTCCCATGACTCACTCGTGCAGCTCCAGCTGACTTGAGAAGATCTGAGCCCAAGAAGCTTGCATGAGACTGTAATAAAGACGACAGTACCATGGTTACTCACAGTCACACTTACATGCCAATTATTCTTCTGAGCACTCTTATAATGTTAACCCATTTGATATTGTAACAGTCTATAAAGACAGATTAATAATTATTACTCCCCTTTTGCAGAGAAGCTATGTAAGTTGCCCAGGGTTGCACATGTAAATGTAAGAAAGCAGCAGAGCCAGGATTTGGACCTGGGAAGTGTGGCTCCAGGAGTTGTGCACTTGGGCACACTCCTATGCTGTGTAGAATGACCCAAATACCTCTGTGGAGAAAAGTCCCCAACTTGTCTACCATTTATGGAGTATTGTTTTAGTAACGTGAGGAGACTAAGAAACTGATATCAAGAAATGGAGTGTTGCTATGACAAACACCTGACCTGAAAGGTGTGGAAGCAGCTTTGGAACTGGGTAATGAGTAGAAGCTGAATGGTTATAAAGTGCACGCTGGAAAAATGCTGGATTGCTGTTAGGGGATCATTAAGGGCAGTTCTGATGAGGGTTCAAAGGAAGAGCAGAGCTATAGACAGAGCCTTCGTCTTTTGGGGGACTATCTAAGTGTTTATGATCAGAATGCTTGTAGAAACTTGGACAGTAAAGGCCATTCTGATAATATCTTAGCCAAAAATGAGGAACATCTTATTGGAAACTGGAGAAAAGGTCATCTTTGCTACAAAGTGGCAAAGAACTTGGCTGAACTGTGTTCATGTCCTAGTACCTTGTGGAAGGCAGAATTGAAGAGCAATGATATGGGATATTTGGTGGAAGACCTCTCTAGTCAAAGTGTTGAAGGCACTGCATGGCCTCTGTTGACAGGTAATAGTAAAATGTGAGCAGAGAGAAAAAGTTTAGTGACAGGATTTATCCTCTAAAAGGAAGCAGAACCTAAAGATTTGGGAAATTTTCAGCGTGGTCATGTGAAGAATTAAAAAATGTGTTTGGGAAAGAATACCAGGATTGTAGTCAGGAGAACATTTGATAAGAAGATTAGTATGGATAGAAGAAAGGCAGGTGCTATTCATCCAGACAGTGGAAGAATGATCGGGAAGGTCACTGAAGATTTTTGAGGCCAACACCCCAGACAACCAACACCCCAGAGCAAAAGAGCCTTGAGGGACAAATGGTTTCAAGGGAGGGGCCCAGGGATGTGGGGACTTGGGTCTCACTACCCAGGGCTACCTCAAATTTTGTTACCTATATTTCAACCTAGTGCTCTTTGGTCATTCCCATTGTGACTCAGGTGGGTCCAATTTGAACTTGGGCTACTGTTCAGAGGACACAAGGCAGTAAGTCTTGATTGGCCGTGTGGTATGAACTCTGCATGTGTGCAGAGTGTAAGAGCTGTGAGGACCTGGCTGCCTCCTCCTAGGTTTCAAAGGATGCTTCAGAGAGTCCCAGAGCCCAGGCAGAGTACTGCCACAGGGTTGGAGTCACTTCAGTGTCCTTCCAGAACAACATTTAGTAGAGCATTTGGGGCCACCACAAAAGTTGGGGCCACCACAAAGAACCCAGGCCTGTAGAGCCACAAATGTGCAATGACAGCCTCAGTGAGTCACAGGGATCTGATTCCAACCTCTGAGCTGTTGCTTGAGCTGCACCCAGCACAACCATGGGGGCAGGGCTGCCTTGAGCCATAAGGGCCCAACCTCTGTGCCAGTATGTCCAGAGGCATGACATGGACTCAAAGGAGGTTGTTCTCAAGCCTCACAATTTAATTTTATTTCCCCTGTTCAGTTTTAGACATGGAACCAGTTACCCCCTTTTTTTCTTTCCTATTGCTCCCCTTTAGAATGGAAATGTCTATCCTATGCCTGCCCTATAGTTGCGTTTTGGAGCCTTACTCATATCTGATTCAGATAAAACGTGATCCTTAGACTTTGGAATTGGAGTTGGAATGAGTTAAGACTTTGGAGGCTATGGAGGTGGGGCAAATGTATCTTTCATATAAGAAGGACATAAATTGTGGGGTCCAGAAGCAGCATGCTATGGTCTGTATGTGTTCCCTGAAACTCATGTGTTGAAACTTAATCACAAATATGATAGTATTGAGGTGGGACATTTCAGAGGTGATTAAGTCATAAGGGTAGAGCCCTCATGAAAGGAATCAAAATGTCTTTAAAGAGACTTCACATTGCATTCAGCCCTTTTCTCTCTTTTGTTCCTTCTACTATGTGAAGGGACAGCGGGAGGTGCCACCTTGGAAGCAGACAACAGCTAATCCTGACATTGCTGGTGAGTTGATCTTGGACTTCTTGGCCTCTAGAACCATAAGGAAATAAGTTCCTGTTCTTTATAAATTCCTTAGTCTCAGATATGTTAATATGGCAGAAGAAACAAACTAAACAAGCATATACTTGGATTCTGAGGAGCAGAGATTTTCCAGAAAAGCAACAAAAGGATTTCTGTTTCTTCCAGATCTCTAATCGCCCAGAGAGAACTAGAGGTACTTTGCAGGTGAAGGACACTTACGCTTGTTTAAGTCTTTGCACGTGCCTGGTGAACCAGCCCTCTCTTTTTTTTTTTTTTTTTTTTTCTGGTTAGGTCCATAAAATCCAGAGAGAAAGCTGTAAACTTCAGGGAAGTGTGTATTTCAGTGGTATGGATGTATTACGGTGTGTCAGAAAAGGCATTCTAAGAAGCTGACAGGGATGAATAGGAGATAACTTGGAGGACTGGAGGAGGATAGGTTTGGGACAGGTGGCAGGGTTAGAGGGTAGCACTAGGAAGGGCCATGTTATCCGGGAAAATGGAGAGGATACTGCAGGGTTGTGAGAATGTGGAACAGTTGCATAAGTGTTAGTAATTCAGTGTCAATGACAATATACAAAAATATACAGTGAGCATGAGTCAAAGATTGATTTAACACATTGATGAGGGAACCAGCAGAATGGTAAAGCTAGTTCAAAGGAGAATGTGTGAGCCTCAAGCAAATCATCAATAAAAGAAAGAATGCTGGAATAAAATTGGTACATTAGATATCAAAATGGCTAATGTTTGACATAGCAATAAATCTATAACTTTGGTTGTCTTAAAGAGACTTCACATTGCATCCAGCCCTTTTCTCTACTGGACAAAATTTATTTAGATCTCTACCAAATAATACTCATTTGCAAATTATCAATATTCTAAGTTAACATCTACCTTGACAGACTCTTAGCCTTAATCAATAGTAAATAGTAAGTCAAACAAAATTACTTTCACCTAGAACATCAATAAGGTGGGCTTGCTAGATAGTGTGATCTAGTGACATTGAGAGGCTGGAAGACTTTTTGCCTTATTTCCAAGCTTGAGATATATTTTTCTAAATATAAGAAGGCTGGAACAAGGGAGAGTTGGAAGATGAAGCCGATGAAGTAGGTAGGGCTAATGTAGGAGGTTTGGAATGCTGTAGAAAGAACTGTGGACTTCACCTTAGTGCAAATCCTTGAGTGGTTTTGATCAGGAAAGTTATATGATAAATTTCTCCATCCATCCACCCATCCATCTGTTTATCCATTCATCTATCCATCCATTCATTTTTTTTTTTTTTTTTGGACAGAGGCTTACTCTGTCATCCTGGGTAGAGTGCCATGGTATCATTGTAGCTCACAGCAACCTCAAACTCTTGGGCTCAAGCAATCCTCCTGCCTCAGCCTCCTGAGTAGCTAGAACTACAAGAGCCCAACATGATGCCTGGCTAGTTTTTTCAATTTTCAGTAGAGATGGGGTTTCACTCTTGCTCAGGCTGGTCTCAAATTACTGAGCTCAAGCAATCCATCTGCCTCAACCTCCCAGTGTGCTAGGATTACACCTGTGAGCCACTGTACCTGACCATCCATCCATTTTTTCCAACAAATCTTCATTGAATGTTCTGAGTACTTGCCTCAGAGGCAGGAATAGATGAGACAGGCATGTTTCTGCTCTGATGTGTGGAGAGAGAAAAATAATCCATTAATTTCCTGGCTGACCTCACTCAGGATGGCCCAGGAAGGCCTCTGCAGGAGTGATAGTGGGGAGGAGTCAGCTACACAGCCTTTGGGCAAGTGGATTCCAGCATGAAGAAACACCAAGGCAAAGGCTGGAATAAGCTGGGTGGTCCCATACATAGAAAGACGATGTAGATGGAGTGAAGGGGCAAATGGCTAAGTGGGCTGAGCATCCGTGGAGTGGCAGGAAGGGGGATTATACGGGGCCCTGAGATGGGACTTCTTTTCTAAGAGTGATGATGTTTAAGCTTAAAAAAGACATGACCTAATTTCTGTTTTTCAGCTGATCATTCCGGTTGTGGAGCATGGATTGTGAGACACAACAAGAGGAGAAGCAAGGAGACCAGGGTGGTGGGCCTTGGGAAGACTATTGCGTAAGTTCCTGTGGGAGACGGCGGGGCCTGCAGCACAGCGTTGGCATCACCAGGTTTCTGGTTTTGATACATCACCTTGGCAGGTGGCGTGCAGGCCTAGAGAGGAGTGTGACTGGAGTTAAGGAACTACTTAGGGGGTGAGGGAGAATTGAAGCAACTCTAGATTAGACAGGATGCATGGGGAGAAAAGAAGGGACTAAAATGATGCTTGGAGCTTAAAGAAAATCATTCAGAAGCTGCTCCTAAGGAGGCCATTTCTTATCAAAGGGAGGGAGGCTCTACTTTGACATGCAAAGCCCTGCTACAGGTGGGGCTACCAGACCTCGTACTCCCAGTTCTCCTGTCCAGTCTGTACAATGCTCCATGTGAAGTAGAAGGTGCCCTTGAGGAAATGCCTGGGGACACTGAGTCAGCCCCATGGCAGGACACACTCTCTGCTGTCCCAGGTTTCTCCTGTGGTAAATCTCACCTGAGGATGACTCCATTTGTCATGGTCTTCTAGATGCCTCCTCTGTTGGTAGTGGCTAAGTGTGTCATACACTGTAAATGATTTCAAAAGGAGAAAAGACACCAGTCATTTTCAAATACTGTACACTCCTGCCCACAGCTAGGATCTCACAGACAATATATGTCAGGGCAGACATTTTTATCATAGTCTCTGTTTCCCAAGCCCATGTAGTCCCTACTCCAACCTACAGGCTGGGACTAAACCCAGTAGGAGATGCCTTCAATTTGGGTTTGCAGTAAACTATCCATTCTGCAAGACTAGGTCTGAAGGCAAAGCCCCGGGAGCTCATTCAGGCAAGTTCTTGGATAACCCCAGACCTCCTACTCTCCTTGTGATTGGATATTTTAAACACTGTTCTTATATTTAGAGAAAGAATAGTACATCGTAGTGAGCTCAGTGACCTTGCATTTATGCAAGAACGAAAATGCCAGGACTTGGGGAGCGCAGAAAAGCCAGGTGAGGTCTCATTTATTCTAATAAGTAACAAGGAAAATGTGATTGTATTTCCAAGTTCCAGTCTCTCTGGGTAATTACATACTGTGTTATATTCTCCAAGATCAAAGGGTGATTCTTTGGATCTGTGTTGCAAATGAGTTACTGTACTTTGCAAGCTAAGTCACTACTACCCTGGGCTGTTGTTGGATGGGATAGTGTAGCAGAAGATCCTGGTCTCAGAAGGATGACACAGGAAACCCACTGAGGCAGGAGACACATCTTTAAAACAGATTGGCAGGTAAAAGAAGGGGATGCGATGGGGCCCAGGACACAATCACTGAGTGCAGTGATCCCACGTAGGGAGGAGATTTTCAGAATTTGTTCTTTTATATCTAAGGTAGGTCATCACTAACCTAATTCCCCACCCCCGTGTAGCAGCCAAGAGAAGGTGTTCTGTTGCAGATATTTGCAGAGTTGTTTGGAAGTGTTGTTCCTAAAGTTCCAGTAATTGCAAGCATCTGTCACTAACAAACAGAAAATGGAAATAACTCAAAAAATAGACTTATGCTTACAAGGCTGAACTTGAAGCAATTTTAGACACAGAATATGAAGACTCTGCGATGCACATATTGACCCTGATGGAGACGAGAGATTGGGTCAGTATAGATTCAGTGAGGGGTATATGTGTATGTATTTATGTGGGCCAAGCCATCCATGTATGTTATAAACGTAGACATGGTTATGCTCATTTGACCAGTAAGGAATCTGATGCCCAGAGAAGTTAGCCAACTTATTCCTGTTGTACAGAGTAGAATTCATGTCTGTTAGAGTCCAAAGCACTTTACCTATTCAGGGATGGGGGTCCAGGCAGCAAGGCAGACCAGACATCTAAAGAAGCCGCTGAGAACTTGACCAGAGTAGGCATGTTCACCAGCCCTCCTGGCAGAGTACATGAGTCACATACACTATTGTTCATAACAGCAGATACCAGCATTTCTCACACTGTTTTCTTTAGCTCATTTCCACATTGCTAGTATTTCATGAAATATTAGGATATATCCTACACAAAAGCTTCTGTGCTCAAAGCAATTTGAGTTAAAACATGATTTTTTTTTAAAAATCAGGACAACCTTTTCAACCCTGTAAATTGATTCTCTTACATGATGAAGAGAAGGTAGAGTATATCCTGCTTCCTAAATTTATTTGCTCTTACTACTCCTTTTCTTAATGGGTGGTCTCTATATTCCTATTAATATCTCCATGTATCAGTCTCCTTTATTTAGAGAGTTGTATGTGTAGTTCATTACATAGAGTGGGCTTTAAGTGTCCTTGTTTTTATTTATCTTGAAAACCTTCTGCATTACAAGAGCTTCTGTGCATTTTGTAAACTTTGTTGGCTGCTTGTATAGAGTGGCAAAGAAGGGCAGGGAAAAGGCCTTGACTTGGAAGTTAGCAGGGTTTGATGGGAAGAGGGTGCACAGCCTGGAGAAAGCGTGTGCTACCTAGAGACAATGATGAGGGGAGTAGAGTCCCGACAAGGGGAGTATGAAAGGCAAGCCAAGAGACATAGGACTCTTGCAGTAAAGCCGGGAATAATTGGGCAGGACAGAAAAGATGAGAGCTGGTGGGCTGCTGCACCGTAATCTTTTTCTCTTCCCATGCAAAGGATGATGCTTGAACAGCTTTTCACTGCTGGCCTCCCATGAGTCATTGCTCAGCAAGGGCACAGTTAAATAAACAAGGGCTTTGCAGACAAATAGGTTTGTATTCAAATCCAGCTCACCAATTCCAGCTTTGTGGCTCTGAGTAAATTCCCTCAACTCCCATCTCTTGACTGCCAAGAATTATGGAGACGGCCGGATAGAGGATGTGATGCCTGTAAGCACAACCTGCCTCCTTACAGCAGGGAGCACCAGGCCTGGTCCTCAGCTCCACTGCACAGGGCTCAGAGACTCCTTCATCGGTCACGCTCTTTGCTTCACTTGGCTTTTTGCCTTCCACTTGTTTGCGCTCATGTCTTCCTTCCAGTCTCTTCCTTGCTTTATTTTAGGCTTTGATTTGTTCATTCCATGAGGAGTCTGGATAACTGCATTCCTGACAACTGGGGCCCTGCTGCTGAGATCTAATTGTTCCTCACCTGGTTAGAATCTAAAATTGGAAGCTGGGTGAGGAACGACTTCCCACATTCCTGGGTGCTATCTCCAGGTGGCTCTCTCACAGATGGAAGGAGATAGCCCATGTCCCTCTGGGAGTGAGGGCTGTGTGTCCTGGTAGATCTGTTTTGCTTTAAGACACTTCATTCTACTAAATAGATTTAAAGAGAAATTTTAACTTCAATGACACTGGGGCATTGGGGAATTTTTTCGTGGTGTAATTTTTTTTCTTGCCACTTGAATCTATTTCTTACACACTCTTTCAAAATGTGAATCCAAACTTCCATTATAGATTTTTTTCTGCCATTATGTTTCCTGGTGCTCTCTCTCTGTTATATCAGAGCCAAAGAAAGCTGGAAGGTCTGAAATGGCTGTTGTCAACTTCTGGAAGTCTTCTGGAGATGACTTCAGGCTATCTGAGTGAAAAAATAGATTATTTAGGAGAATTGCTAAGAAGTTAATCTTGGAGAATATTGTGCTTTTCAAAATGTTGAATGAATAAGATTTGAAGACTTATTATTTTCCCTTTGGTTTATAAATGTGACATGTTCTTTGTAAAAACTAGGAATGCAGCAGAAAAAACTACATATCACTGACATTAAATTATGGCGTTATTTTCGTATTTTCTAAGTGAGTCTCTGCCTCAACACCTCCAATAAACCAACAGGTGATCAGACTACCTATATATGTTGGTTTCATTTATTTAAAATTATACTTTGAAGACTCTCTACTTCATTCAATGATCTTCTGTTCCTGATTTTTAAAAATAATTTTATTAAATCATAATTGTGTACATTGGTGCAAACATAGGGCAGAATGTGCTTCATATACAATCAGAAATATTTTGATCGTACTGTTAGAGATAGCCTTCATGGCATTTTCTTGATCACTATATAAAGACATTGATACTCTACATTTAACAAGTTTCACTAGTACCCTGCTAAGATGCACCATAGGTGTGATCCCACTAATTGCCCTCCCTCTACCCATCCTCCCCCCTCCTCTCCCCGCCCTTTTCCTTTTCCCTGTATTCGTGTGCTATAATTGGGTTTTAGCCTTCATATGAAAGCTATAAATTAGCTTCATATTAGGGCTGAGTACAATGGATACTTCTTCTTCCATTCTTGAGATACTTTGCTAAGA
>CAUYON010105943.1:0-24395 GCA_963573935.1 Arctocebus calabarensis | reverse complement strand
TGGCATCACAGCTCACAGCAACCTCCAATTCCTGGGCTCAAGCGAGTCTCCTGCCTCTGCCTCCCAAGTAGCTGGGACCACAGGCGCCTGCCACAACGCCCGGCCATTTTTTGGTTGCAGCTGTCATTGTTGTTTGGCGGGCCCGGGCTGGATTCGAACCCACCAGCTCAGGTGTACGTGGCTGCACCTTAGCCCGTTGAGCCACAGGCGCCGAGCTGAGATTAGAAATTAGAAAGATTTGGGTAGAAAAGAAGATTTAGAGTAATAGTAAGTGAAAGCTATAGGCAATAGGCATGGATAAGGCTGTCCATACAGTATGAAAAGTAAGAAAAGGGATAAGAAAAATACTACCATTTCCCAGCCTGAGCAAGAAGAACAAGACCTTGTCTCCACTCAAAAAAAAAAAAAAAAAAGCTGGGTGATGTGGCAGGTACCTGTAGTCCCAGCTACTCAGAAGGCTGAGGCAAGAGGATTGACTTGAGTCCAAGAATTTGAGGTTGCTGTGAGCTGTGCCACCATGGCACTCTACCCAGGTGACAAGAGTAGGACTCTTTCTCAAAAAAAAGGCAAAAGTTTCTATTTTTTTTTTTTTTTTGATACAGAGCCTCAAGCTGTTGCCCTGGGTAGAGTGTCGCGGCATCACAGCTCACAGCAACCTCCAATTCCTGGGCTCAAGCGAGTCTCCTGCCTCTGCCTCCCAAGTAACTGGGACTACAGGCATCTGCCACAATGCCCGGCTATTTTTGTTTGGGTTGTAGCCGTCATTGTTGGTTGGCGGGGCCCAGGCTGGATTCGAACCCGCCAGCTCAGGTGTATGTGGCTGGCGCCTTAGCCCGCTGAGTCACAGGCACCGAGCCAAAAGGCAAAAGTTTCTAAAGGAGACAATATCAAATGCTGTAGAAAGTTCAAGTAAGGCAGGAATTGAAAAGTGCCCAATGATTTGGACAATTACATTTTTAGTGACTTGAGTGGGACTGTCTCAGGGCAGTGGTGAGAGTAAAACCAGATGGCAGGGAATTGGAAAGCAAGGGACTGAACAGTTGAGGAAATGAAGATAACGAAATTCCTGGGAACGTGAAGAGGAGAGCAAGAAAACAGGAAGTAGAATGGGAAGCTGAGTCAGGGAGCAACATAGGCAAAGGGAAAGAGTGCATAGAGGCAGATGCTGAAGACATAGAGGGGAGAGCGGACAGCACTGGTCTCTGCATGGCCTCCTCCTCACGCTCAGGCCTAACGAACAACGTCCACTCCTGGCCTTCGTGTTTCCATTTAAATCTTACTTTCTCTAGAAAGGCTACTCTGACCCTTGTATCTCTGCTATGTGTTTCAAAACACTCAGTGTATCTCCTGTTTCGTACATGGTGGGGCACCCACTTCTTTACTAGTTTGTCTTGCTCAGCAAATGTGGTACATCTCATACTGTATTCTCAACTGCTAACCTGACACAAAGCTAATGCTCAATAACTCTTTGCTGAATAAATCAAAAGGTAAGAAGTAAGGGGATGAGAAAAATTAGTCTTTGGTTAGCATAAGCATTAAAAATAATAATTACGGCAGTCTCCTCTTATCTGTAGTTTTACTTTCTGTGGTTTTCTGTGGTTTCAGTCACCAGCTGCTAAATAATAACCACCAAAATAGGGAAGTGAGATACTGGGCTGGTAGAGGAAGGAATTAGTTACTTGAAATACTGGAGGGCAGATATAATAGCAATTTAAAAGCAGAAGGAACAAAGAAAAGTGAATTCAAAACAATACAATTATATTTTTTAATAAATGGCTATCAAAGGCTGGGCACAGTGGCTCATGGTTGTAACCTTAGCACTCTGGGACGCTGAGGAAGGTGAATCGCCAGAGCTCAGGAACTCAAGAGCAGGCTGAGGAAAGTGACACCCAGTCTCTACTGAAACAGAAAGAAATAGCCAGGTGGTGTGGCAGGCGCCTATAGTCCCAGCAACTCAGGATGCTGAGGCAAGAGGATCACTTGAGCCCAGGAGGTTGAGGTTGCTGTGAGCTATGATGCCACCGCACTCTACCCAGGGCTACAGAGTGAGATGTTATCTCAAAAAAAAAAAAAAAAAGTGGCTATGAGAACAAGATATAAAACCAGCTATACAAAAAACAAAACAAGCAAGACGTGGGGGCATGTGCCTACAGTCTCAGCTATTCAGAAGGATAAGATGGGGGTAATCACTAAAGCCTAGGAATTCAAGGACAGCCTGGGCAACATAGTGAGAACCCACCTATAAAACAAAAAACCAAACCCCTGCAATCTTGATTTCAAACTGACAAGTCTCCTGAAATTTAATCAAATCAAATATTCTTGGCATAAAATGTTTTCTATCGTTTATATTTTGGTTTTTCCTGCCTAATCTCCCTATACTAAGTAGGAGAGCCCTTCCACAAGATAGAGGTTCTCAATAACCTGATGAATAGATTTTCAAAAAAAATTTCCTACTAAGGGTCTATTTTTAAAACACAAAAACCAAACAAAATTTTTTTACCAAAAGGACTACGGCAGTATTTTCTTTCTTTCTTTCTTTCTTTTTTTTTTTTTTGAGACAGAGTCTCACTTTGTCACCCTTAGTAGAGTGCCGTAACTTTAAACTCTTGGTCTCAAGCTATCTTTTTGCCTCTGCCTCCCAAGAAGCTGGGACTACAGGTGCCTGCCACAATGCCTGGCTATTTTTTTTTTTAGAGATGGGTGTCTCACTTTTGCTCAGGCTGGTCTTGAACTCCTGAGCTCAAGCAACCCACCCACCTGGGCCTCCTAGAGCGCTAGGATTATAGGCATGAGCCACCACACCTGGCCTTGGGCAATATTTTCTCATGCATGGAGAAACGGCTGGAAAACAACAGGCCATGGTTACCTCTGCCCATGCTTTGAGAACAGCCAGTTTTTCCATGGTGGTGGCACTCTCTCGGTACAGCTGGCTGGAAGATCCTTTTCCAGCCTGAACCTTGTCTAGAGAAGAAACAAGAAGATTGTGTACTCGACGGAGATCATTGAGATCACTGACAACTCCACTTCCAATCCATGTACTACACACCTAGCCATAAAAATTAAAACAAAAAAATTAACATGGTATATTAGAGAATGGAATGAATACAGGATTATTTTTCTTGAGGAACAAAAACAAAACAAAACCAAAGAACAAAACAAAATACCCAATGCTAAGGTTTAATATTATTTGTTATAGCAAATCAACACCAATCACAGATTTTACTACACTATTTAGGAGAGAAAATATTTACCTATCAAGATTCCACTGTCATATTTAACAAAGATATAAAGAGAAATAATTTCCAACCCAAAGTGGTTCAAAATTAAATGATTCTTCAACAAAATTTTCACTTACCATAGGCAAAAGGTTATGCTAGCTGCTATGGAAGACAATATTTTACTTTACTTTACTTTACTTTATTTTATTATCTATTTTTTTTGAGACAGAGCCTCAAACTGTCACCCTGGATAGAGTGCAGTGGCACCACAGCTCACAGCAACCTCCAATTCCTGGGCTCAAGCGAGTCTCCTGCCTCAGCCTCCCAAGTAGCTGGGACTACAGGCGCCCACCACAACACCTGGCCACTTTTTGGTTGCAGCCGTCTTTGTTGTTTGGCGGGTCTGGGCTGGATTCGAACCCGCCAGCTCAGGTGGACGTGGCTGGCGCCTTAGCCCCTTGAGCCATAGGCGCCTAGCCTGGAAGACATTTAAAAAAAAAGAAAAAACCTGGCTCAGTGCCTGTAGCTCAAGTGATTAAGGTGCCAGTCACATATACCAGAGCTGGCAGGTTCGAATCCAGCCCAGGCCTGCCAAACAACAATGACAAATACAACCACAAAATAGCTGGGCATTGTGGCGGGCACCTGTAGTCCCAGCTACTTAGGAGGCTGAGGCAAGAGAATAGCTTAAGCCCAAGTTATCCTCCCACCTTAGCCTTCTAGAGTGCTTAGATTACAGGAGTGAGCAACCATACCCAGCTCAAAACCAATGTTTTTTTTAGTTTGTTTTTGAGACACAGTCTCACTATGTTGCCCTCAGTAGAGTGCCAGGGCATCACACCTCATAGCTCATAGCTCACAGCAACCTCAAACTCTTGGGCTTAAGTGATTCTCTTGCCTCAGCTCTCTTCCCAAGCAGCTGGGACTACAGGCGCCCACCAGAACACCCAGCTATTTTTTTGTTGCAGTTGTCATCATTATTGCTCAGCTGGCCCAGGCCAGGTTTGAACCCGCCAGCTTCGGTGCATGTGGCCGGCGACATAACCACTGTGCAACAGGCACAGAGCCTCAAAAGCAACATTTTGGCCACAAAGTTTATTCCCTAATTTTTATCAGTTTATTATCTAATTAACAACAGTCTACATTCGTTAATTATTATAGATTTTGATATGTTATTTAACTTTAGTCCCTCTTAAGATTCACATGTTTATGACAAAAGAAAGGATGTGATTAGCAGTTTACTATATAATTTCATATAGGATAAAAAAAAAAACTGCCACTATTGTATTTCTAAGAGAAAAATAAATATTATTTAATTTTTCTCTTCTTTCTTAGAAGTGAACTTCTAAGACCTTGATACATTTATAGAAGACAACTATATCTCACTAATAAGTAGGAACTAAACAATGGGTACACACAGACACAAAGAGATATAAAGGTCATTGAAAACTACGGGAGAGGTATGAGATAAAAAGTTACCTATTGTGCACAATGAACACTATTGATGACAAGCACACCAAAAGCCCTGATTAAAGCATTATACAAAGTATCCATGTTAAAAAAAATTGCTAACCCCTTAATATTTTGAAATAATAATATAAAAAGAAGACAACTACAGAAAGTCCTATTTTTCTTCTTACCTGGCAAGCTTTTGCTATTATATCTGATGGTGTATCTTGTGAAAAGGCTGGTCTTAGAGCAGCTCCCACCTAGAAAAATGAATAAAGGATTTTATTTTTTAATTAATTATTTTTTTTTTTGAGAAGAGTCTCACTTTGTCACCCCCAGTAGTGTCATGGTGCTATAGCTCACAACAACCTCAAACTCTTGGGCTCAAGCGATCCTCTTACCTCAGCCTCCCAAGTAGTTGGGACTACAGGCACCCCTCACAACACTTAGCTATTTTTAGAGACAGGGTCTGGCTCTAGCTCTGGCTGGTCTTGAACTTGTGATCTCAGGTGATTTGCCTGCCTCCACCTCCCAGAGCGCTGGGAGTACAGGCATGAGCCACTGTGCCCGGCCTAACGGATTCCATTTTTAAAGTTAAGTAGTAAATTATCTTTTTGGAGAAGAGAACACACAAAATACATCTATGTTCCTTTCCTTTTTATCATTTCCCTCTTATTTCTTTTCAGTTACAATAAACTCAACCATATTATTTTTCTTTTGCTTTCAAGGAGGTTATCATTACTAAATCTATATGAATGCTGTATCAAATAGGCAATTAATCTTGTTTCATTTTCCTTTGTTTTTATTTAATAGTAGACAGATTTTCCAACAAAACTGCATTATCAGAGATAATGTAATAATATTCTGGTGGTGTTTTTTTTCCTGTCAATATTTTTCTTTCTTTCTTGTTTTTTTTTGGCACGGGGCTGGTTTTGAACCTGCCACCTCTGGCCTATGGGGCTAGTGCCCTACTCCTTTGAGCCACCGGAGTCGCTCCCTTTTTTTTTTTTTTTGAGACAGAGTCTCATTATGTCACCCTCAGTAGAGTGCTGTGGCGTCACAGCTCAGAGCAACCTCAAACTCTTAGGCTTAAGCGATTCTCGTGCCTCAGCCTCCCCCGTAGCTGGGACTACCCACCAAAACGTCTGGCGATTTTTTTGTTGTTGCTGTAGTTGTCATAGTTGTTTTAACTGGCCCAGGCCAGGTTCGAACCCACCAGCCTCGGTGCATATGTGGTTGGCGCCGTAACCACTGTACTATGGGCGGTGAGCCTCATATTTCTAATAGTATTTACCTCATGGGTGAATCTCATATAACTGAATCAATTTCTTTAAATAACTGAATAGTACTAAAAATTCAGTCATTGAATAACCTAAAAGATCATTTTACCTCAAGAGGTACTGCAAAAAGTTACTCTAAAAATATTAATTTATGCATTGTTACTGTATTAATAAGAAACAGAGCTTTAGTTTTAAATAAGCCAACATCAGCCATAGATTCTTAGATATATTAGTAGATTTAATATGTATGAACCAAATAAAGAAATTAGATGCAGTCAATTCCCAAACTAAGATTTCTTCCCTTACAAGAAACATTCAGTTGATAAAATCCATCAACAGCAGTCTGGAAATGAATCATGAATTCTTCTCTGTGACTAAAGACATGGCAACCAATCATAGTATGTGAGCAAGCACTGGATCCCACAGTAGAGAAGAAAGAACATTACAAAAGAAATTACTGGGCCAATAGAAAAAAACCGGAAAGTGACAGATTATATAAAATTAATATATCAATGTGGAATTTCTTGAAGTCAGTAACTATCTGTGGTTACATAAGACAATGTTCTTATCCTTTGGAAATATAGACTAAAGTGTTTAAGGGTAAAAGCACATATCTTAAATAATTTACTTTTAAATGAGTTAGGAAAAAACTGTGTGTATATGTACACAGATTCATCATGAGAGAGAGCATGAAAGAAAGATAATGTTGGCTCGGCACCTGTGGCTCAACGGGCTAAGGCACCAGCCACGTACACCTGAGCTGGTGGGTTCGAATCCAGCCCAGCCCACCAAACAACAATGATGGCTGCAACCAAAATAACTAGCTGGGTGTTGTGGTGGGCGCCTGTAGTCCCAGCTGCTTGGGAGGCAGAGGCAGGAGACTCGCTTGAGCCCAGGAATTGGAGGTTGCTGTGAGCTGTGATGCTATAGCACTCTATCCAGGGTGACAGCTTGAGGCTCTGTCTCAAAAAAAAAAAAGATAAATGTTAAAACAAATAAGGCAAGGTTAACAATCAGCAAACACAAACAAAGGGTAAACATTTTTATACTATTACAACTTTCTGTAAATTTGAAATTATTTCTAAGTAAAAGGCTTTTTTAAAAGACCCTCATTCTGACAAGGTTGTGTATTTTGGAGTAAACAATTAAACACAGTCTTTCTACTGCCAATTAAAATAAAAGCTATAACTTATTCACTTGTACTTATGATGGAAAAACAATAGATTAGACATTATTCACATTTTTAATTGTACATATGACTTAGCACTGCCTTTAGATGAGGTATGATTTATTTGAAGCCAAGATTTTGGCATAAGCACAGCAAAAAACAAATGGATTATTTCTTTGCCATCATAATTCTTTTTTTACCTTCACATAGGGCCCCCATTGCTAGTAATTTCTTGCACCTCATCTGAAGAACATAAATAAATGTGTAAATCTCAGGAGAAACAAGTAGATCTCTGTTTGGAACAAAATAAAAATCTTTTTCTTTTTTTTTTAAGAGACTTTGACTTTGTCAATGTCAGTAAAGTTCCATGGCATCACATCTCACAGTTACCTCAAACTCCTGGGCTCAAGTGATTCTCTTCCCTCAGCCCTCCCAAGTAGCTGGGACTACAGGTGCCCGTCACAACACCCAGATATTTTTTTCGAGACAGAGCCTCACTCTTGCTCAGGCTGGTCTGGAACTCCCACACTCAGGTGATCCACCTTCCTATCCTCCAGAGTGCTAAGATTACAGGCATGAGCCACCATGCCTGGCTGAAAACAAAAATCTTTTAAAAATACCTAATTCTTTCAGTAATACTTTTAACTGCTATTATTTAGAGTTAATTTATCATTCCAAATACAAGGTTCAATTGCTGCTTATTTCTAAAAATGCTTATCAAGCCTTGGCACACAGAAATAATGGCAGCAAATCCACAACACTCTTTTGAATGTCCTTCTTATCTTTCAAATGGCATGGCTAAATATCTAAACATGAGACTGGGAAGGTAGGCTGGAATTTCTATTCTAATTTTATCACTAATATGGTATCACAATTTAAAATAGTGACAACAGTTTGAAACTATTTTTTCTTCAATTGTAGGGTGACAAACTATGTAACAGGCAATGGAAGTCAGGAAAACATTCTAAATGAATAAACAGATGGCAGTTCCAAACACATTCCTCCAGAAAGTCTTTCCCTCCTTTAAAGGTCCCTCAAAGATCAATTTTAAGTTCTTAAATAAGTAGAAAATCTCACATTAGCTTGATACTGCTCCAGAATCACATGACCCGGAAATTCTGGCTCAGGCACAGATGCAAACTTCTTGATAATGTCTTCAAGTGCCTGGAGCCCAGCCATTCGCAGCTGGTTGCTATGATCAGTTGCAGCCATGAATGCCATGCGAATAAGGTCAGAGAGATGAAGTACCAAGAGGTCATCTAAAAATATAAGTAGAATGAAACTAGGAAAACTTTTCCAAAAATAAGTATAATCACAAAAAAATATGATGAAATAAATTTCTCATAAAAACAGTCATGATCCATATATTTCTTGATACTTAAAAATAACAAAGACATATTCTTTCACGAAAATTTCCATATCAGTCTTTCAAGAACATTGATAAACCTCATGATATAACATAGGTATATAGGATGTACAAAGACACTGAAACAAAATACCCGATTAACATAACTTTCCCCAAACAAGTTTGTAATTCTTTAATAACAGGGGTTAGCAAAACTTTTTCTATAAAAAAATCAGCTAGCAAATATTTTCATATCACCTCTATTGCAACTACTCAACTCTGCTATTATGATGCAAAACAGCCACAGACAGTATATTATATATAGAAAGAAATGTGCTGGTCTCCATTAGAATTTTCTTACAAAAACAAAGTATGGGGCCAGGTGCAGCGGGACATGCCTGTAAACCAGCACTTTGGGAGGCTGAGGCAGGAGGAATGCTTGAGGCCAGGAGTTTGAGAGCAGTCTGAGCAACACAGGAAGATCCCAACTCTACAAAAAATTTTTAAAAACTTAACCAGTTGGGGTGGTGCTCAAGGGAGTAGGGCGCCGGCCCCATATGCAGGAGGTGGTGGGTTCTAACCCAGACCCGGCCAAAACTGCAAAAAAAAAACTTAGCTAGTTGTAGTGGCATGTGGCTGTAGTCTTAGCTAGTTGGGAGGATGAGGCAGTAGGATCACTTGGGCCCGGAAGTTCAAGGTTGCAGAAAGCAGTAACTAAGCCACAGTATTCTACCCTTGATGACAGTAAGAGTCTGACTCAAAAACAAACACCCTCACATTTTGGGAGGTTGAAGTGGGGGGATTGCTTGATGCTAGCAGACTGAGCAAAATGGCAATACGTCGTCTCCACAAAAAAACCGAAAACTTAGTTGGTGTGATGGTATGTACCTGTAGATTCAGCTACTTGGGAGGCTAAGGCAGGAGGATCACATAAACCCTGGAGTCTGACATTGCTGATGATTGTGATGCCACTGCACTCTAATCTGAGCAACAGTGCAAGACCTTGTCTCAAACAACAAAAAACAAACAAGCAAAAAAAAAGGAAAAGGAAATTAAACCAGGGTATGAGCTGGATTTGCAATGCAAGCTATTATCCACTAATCCTTCACTTCAGAAAAACTGAGATTTGGAGACAGGAAACTTAAAATCCACAAAATAAGAAAGAAAAGACTTACAAGAATAAGATACAGAGAAATCTTTCTCCTTTTAGCCTTAGAGTTAAAGCCACTCTGAATCTGCCTTAAAAAGGCTTAAAATTAAGTCTCAAAAGAATTCAAATGATACCAAATAATGTAATTGTATCTCAGAACTAAGCCCAACATTAAAGGAATATAGAAAAATGCAGCACTAAAATGACAAAATTTGGAATGTTTGTCATCTAATAGAAAAAAATGATCAAGGATACAAAGAAGTAGGAAAATATGTCTCATAAAAAGAGAGAAAAAAAATCTGTGGATATAAATCTGTCAAGATATAAAAGAGATAATAGAATTAGCAAACAAGGAACTTAAAACTATTGTTATAAATTTATTTCCTATGTTTATAAAGGAAAAGCATGAATACAATGAAGGGAAAAATGAAAGGTAGAAATACAACTTAAAAACCACAGCAGAACTTATAATATAAAGAATTTATTAAGCCCAAGGAAGTATAAAGTTCTTCAGGAGGCTTCAAAACTCTCAAAGTGTTTTTGAAGTCATGACAATTCTATGGCTAACCCTGATCCCCAAACAGCTCCTTTTAAATAGGTTTGTGTTGTTACCAATGTCAGCAAAGTTATAAGATGTCTATTGTTGAACTTTCTCATCTGCCTACCTAAAATACCAGCTTTAGAATCTTAAATTTAAAAAGAATATCTATTGCTCTAGAGGCTGGAAGCAAGGGGAAGAGAGAAAATATTTGGATAAAAGTGCCTAATGCCTCCTCACCAAAGGGAGTCAAAAACACACCATCAATAAACCATGGTTATTTTTTTGTTAGATTGTTTTGAGACAGAGTCTCACTTTGTCATCCTTGGTAGAACCTCAAACTCTTGGGCTCAAGTGATTCTCTTGCCTCAGCCTCCCAAGTAGCTGGAACTCAGGTGCTCAAAATGACACCTGGCTATTTTCTTGTTGTAGTTGTCATTGTTGTTTAGCAGGCTTGGGCCAGGTTCGAACCCACCAGCCCTGGGTCTACGTGGCTGGCACTGTAACCACTGAGCTACGATGGGCGCCAAGCCAAAATCATGGTTTTAAAATCAGTATGTCAACAAGATATTTGCACTCTCATGTTAACTGCAGCACTATTTACAATAACCAAGGTATGGTACCAACCTAAATTTCCATGAATGGATGAATGGATAAAGAAAACATGTGCATGCATATATATATATATATAATGGAATACTATTCAGCCATTAAAAGGAAGAAATCTTGTCATTTGAGACAAGATGGATGAACCTGGTAGACATCATGTTAAGCGAAATAAGCCAAGGACAAAAAAAATACCACATGGTCTCACTCATATGTGCAATCTAAAACACATATGTGGAGATGGAGTTCATCTCATAGGACTAGAAAATAGAATGGTGGTTACAGAGGCTGGAATGGTTATGGAAAAAAGGGACATGGGGAAATGTTGGTTAAAGTATACAGAATTATAGTTATATAGGAGGAATAAGTTCAAGAGATCTACTGTACAGCCTGGTGACTATACTTAACGACAATATATCTTATTCTTGAAAAATGTTGTGTTTTCACTGCAAAAGTGATAAGTAGGTGAGGTAATGCATTTGTTAGTTAGCTAGATTTAACTAGTATACAATGCAATACACTTTTATATATATATACATATTTTTTTTTTTTTTTTGAGACAGAGCCTCAAACTGTCACCCTGGGTAGAGGGCTGTGGCGTCACAGCTCACAGCAACCTCCAACTCCTGGGCTCAAGCAATTCTCCTGCCTCTGCCTCCCAAGTAGCTGGGACTACAGGCACCTGCCACAAAGCCCAGCTATTTTTTGGTTGCAGCCATCATTTCATTGTTGTTTGGTGGGCCCAGGCTGGATTCGAACCCGCCAGCTCAGGTGTATGTGGCTGGTGCCTTAGCCACTTGAGCCACAGGCGCCGAGCCCAAAATATTTTTTTTTTTTTTCAGGGTAACAAAGAGAGATTTTATTTAGGAATAACACAGAGAAACTTTAGGGGACTTCCAAACAGAGCTGGAAGTGGTCCCTCTCATTAAGGAGAAAAGGCGACAGAGACCTCAAAATATTTTGTTGTACATGATAAACACTTGTAATTTTATGTCAATTAAAAACTTTTGCTAATCTGAGGGGTAAAAAGAAAAATGTTAAGATGGTGATTATTGTTACATGTATTTTACTACAATTAAAAAAAACTGAGGCTGAGTGTAGAGGCTCACTCCTATAGTCCAAGCTACTGATGAAGATAATCACTTGAACCCAAGGCTATGATAACACCATAGTATTCCAGTCTGGCCTGGGCAATAGAGTAAAACCCAGTCTTAAAAAATAAAATAAAAGGCTTGGTGCCTGTAGCACAGTGGTTACAGTGCCAGCCACATACACCAAGGCTGGAGGGTTGGAACCTGGCCCGGGCCAGCTAAACAACAATGACAACAAAAAAACCAGGCGTTGTGGCAGGCGCCTGTAGTCCCAGCTACTTGGGAGACTGAGGCAAGAGAATCACTTAAGCCCAATAGTTTGAGGTTGCTGTGAGCTGTGATGCCACACACTCTACTAAGGGTGACATAATGAGACTCTGTCTCACAAGAAAAAAAACAAACAAACAAGAAAAAAAAATGTGGAATAACCTTGTGACAAAATTTGGGAGGAAATTTCTAAGGCAGAAAGAAATACATTAAAAAGGGCTACTCATATTATGCCAACATAAAAGTAAATGAAAAGACCTATTATTCTTCCTTGTGGCCTCTGTCACCTAGTTCACAAACCCTAGGACTGCATCAATCTACCAAACCAAACTGTCCTGAAATAAAAGGGCTACTTTCCCCAATAGTCACAGGGCTATCGCTTCTCCACATGTCTCTACCTCCAATCCCTCCTCAAAACAAGACCATTTTTTTCTAAATCCAAGAAGCTGAACTCCTGAAGGGGTAAGAATGGGAAGGGGCATGGGTAGAAAATCCAAAATGTAAAGAGAATTAGGAGGCTGTAGCAGCTTAATATATTCTGGGAATCGTAACTTCCTACAATTACAGCACAGTAGATAGATGGAGAGATAAGGATGACACAGGAAGAATCTGAATAACACATTCATTGGGTCTATACTTTTTCATATACTCACCACGGTGTTCAGAATCAGAATGGCAGACAGTGGTGCTAGAAAGGACCCTATTTCAGTCCAACAGAACAAAACATGCCAGACCCTGGGACCTAGGTGGAGACCTGCTATACCAGCTTACTGTTCAGTTGCAGATGTAAAATGTGTGGTAAACAAAGAGAACATGGGCGATCAAGCCCCCCACTACCACACTGTGAGCATATTCCAAATAGGGAGAGCGCTCTTCTCTTTCAAGGATAAGCAAATAAGTCTATTAAAGAAACACAACCAAGGGAAAACAAGATCCTGAAGATTCCAAGAAAGGACTAATCTCGAAACAATTTTCTATCAAAACCAGGATAAAATTTAGAACATCATCTGGCATCCCCAATACAATGCAAAGAATCATGGCTGCTTTGGTAATGAGAACAGAACACCTAGAAGGAAGAGGATGTGACACAACAGAGTTGGGAGAGGTGCAGAAAAATTACAGGAAAACTAAAAACATAAAAGCAGACCTGAGATTCACAATGGAGGTAGAAAAGAGTAAAACACTATCACTGTATAAAGAGGATCTGATAATGAAAAGAACAATCCCTGTATTATGAAGATCTGATAATGAAAAGGACAATATACTAACAATGACAGTAAAAAAAACAACAATTAAGAAATACAAAGAAAGCAAGCCACCTGGAGGATTGAATATAGTACCACTTATGATTCCATGGCTTTACAAATTGTCCTCCTCTCTCCGCTTCTGATAACCCAGTGTGGTAGGCAGAATAATGGCACCCGAAGATGTTCACACCCTTATCCCAAGAACCCACGAATATGTTATCTTACATGGTAAAGGGACTTTATAGATCTAATTAAGATTATGGACCCCAAAACATGAGATTATCCCAAATTATTCTGGTGGGCCCAATCTAATCACATGATCCTTAAAAGCAGAGCACCTTTCCTGGAAGCAGAAAGAGAGATGTGACTCCTGAAACAGTATCACAGAGAGATTTAACCTGCTGTCTTTGAAGGTAGAGAAAGGGAGCCATGAGCCAAGGAGTGCAGACAGCATGTAAAGCTGAGGCAAAACCGGATCAGAATCCCCCAGAGCCTCTAGTAAGGAAGACAACTCTGCTACATCTCAAAGTTAGGCCAGTGAGACTCTTTTGTTGGACTTCAAAGCCGAGCTACAAAACTGGAAGATAATGAACTGTGTGGTTTTAAAGCAAAGTTTAGGGTCATTTGTTACAGAAGCAATAGAACTAAAATTACCCTCTTCTACCTAGAAAACTCTTTCTCTGCCTTTGAAACACAGTTTCAAAATAAACGTCTGTGAGGCTTTCCCTGGCTTTTCAGGAAATGAACATTTTTTTTTTTAATGTTCCTAGAGTGCTCTGTCATACTACTATTGGGACCAACCATAATTATTTGACAGCTAAATCTGTCTTCTAGACTACATGTTCTTCCAGGGTATAGAGAGTTTTTTCTTCTTTGTATCCCCATCATATAACAAAGAACAGGATGCAGTGAGTATCTGCTGAATCATGACAGAACAAAAAACACTATTCATGACGTATTGTGCTTTGCTGGTACAAGGTGTGCCACTGTTTTGACTTTTTGTTTTCTATATATATTTTGTGATCCCTGCTGCTTCTTATAAATAACTTAAAAACCTGAAAGGCACTTTTAATTTAGAGACTTCAATATTGTTAATACATATAATTTGTCTTCAGATACTTAAAAAATGACAGGGCAAGGAAAAGACAACAAAGAAAAGGACGGGTAGCGGGGGGGTCTGTTACTCTGCACCTCGCTCAGCTTCTCCAGGTGTCTTCAGTGGGAAATGAAGGTATCGGGTGTGATGATCTCTTTGTAAATTTCCTGTAATAAATACTTAATCCAGAGGCTATGCAGTATGAAAAGCTTATAAAAGATTAGTGGGATAAAAAGTGTTTCAGTAATAAACAAGTTTCACCTTTTAAAAAAAGTAAAATATATATTATATATATACATATATGAAAATAGATATATAAAATAGCAGTTCTGAAGTCTGAGAGTCTGAAATCTGCATGGCATTCATTAATTCTGAAATGCTGCATGACTAAGGATGGCAAAGCTCACCTCATTATATTCCTTAATGTTTCACCACGTCTTTTACACACTGAAGTGCTAAAACCTGGACAATGTACTAAGGGAATCTAAGTTACTGTTCTCATTATCCTTAGGGCCAAATGATAAGAAAGACAGATGGGGGTGGCACCTGTGGCTCAGTGACTAGGGCGCTGGCCCCATATACCGAGGGTGGAGGGCTTGAACCCAGCCCGGGGTCAAACTGCAACAAAAAAAATAGCCGGGTGTTGTGGTGGGTGCCTGCAGTCCCAGCTACTCGGGAGGCTGAGGCAAGAGAATTGCCTAAGCCCAAGAGCTGGAGGCTGCTGTGAGCTGTGATGCCATGCACTTTACTGAGGGGGACAGAGTAAGATTCTTTCTCTACAAAAAAAAAAAAAAAAGACAGACAGACAGATGGATACATAGGTGTATCTCTTTGGACCATCCTCTTCAGCTCACCTTCCAAGCAGGGATCAGAAGATGGGTAGTATGTAGAAAGGACAGAAAATGAAGCTAAAAGGCAAAGAACTTATAATAAATGAAAGGCACAGACCAAAGCATGCTACATAGCAGTAAGATTTCAACCATATAAAAACACTTTGGGGAAAAGAAGTACTGATTTTAAATTTACTTGTAGGGTTCCGAAGTTTAGCAGAACGTGCCAGGGCAAGATCAAAGTGGGCCTGATCCGCATTCTCACACAAATTGATGATTCGACACAAGCAATCAGCAGCAAAGACCCGAGTGGCCCATCGAGGTGCCACAAAGGGCTTTGATTTATCTTCTTCGCCTAATGTGGTAAACATGGTATCATCATCCATCTCATCCTTCTTTTCGGATTCTTCATCTTTTCCACTACTTAAGGGACTTGCTGTACTCATATCTATAACAAAAATAAAAAATAACATCCTCACATATAGCAGAAATAATGTTTTAAAAATAGCATTAAAGTTAAAAGATTCCTAATTTTTTTTTTTTTTTTTTTTGTAGAGACAGAGTCTCACTTTATCACCCTCAGTAGAGTGCTGTGGCATCACACAGCTCACAGCAACCTCCAACTCCTGGGCTTAGGCAATCCTCTTGCCTCAGCCTCCTTAGTAGCTGGGACTATAGGCGCCCACCACAACCCAGCTATTTTTTTGTTGCACTTTGGCTGGGGCAGGGTTTGAATCTACGACCCTCGGTTTATGGGGCCGGCGCCCTACCCACTGAGTCACAGGTGCTGCCCAAAAGATTACTAATTTTAAAAAAAGACTATGTTTTCATTCTGAAAAACAGTAAAATTGGCAAGTTTTTTTTTTTTTTTTTGTGGAGACGGAGTCTCACTCGATCGCCCTTGGTAGAGTGCCGTGGCGTCACACTGCTCACAGCAACCTCCAACTCCTGGGTCTAGGCGATTCTCTTGCCTCAGCCTCCCGAGTAGCTGGGACTACAGGCGCCTGCCACAGCGCCCGGCTATTTTTCTGTTTTTGCAGTTCGGCCGAGGCTGGGTTTGAACCCGCCACCTTCGACACATGGGACCGACGCCCTACTCGCTGAGCCACAGGCGCCGCCCAAATTGGCAAGATTTTTTAAAGAAACAAAGGCTTGGCACCTGTAGCTGGAGGGTTCGAACCCAGCCTGGGCCTGCCAAACAACGACAATTACAACTAAAAAAAAGAGATAAGCATTGTGGTGGGCACCTGTAGTCCCAGCTACGTGGGAGGCTGAGGCTAGAGAATCGCTTAAGTCCAAGAGTTTGAGGTTGTTGTGAGCTGTAATGCCATGGCACTCTAGAGGGTGACATGGTAAGACTCTGTCTCAAAAGAAAAAAGAAAAGAATGAAAAACTAAGGAAAAGATAATATAAAATGCTCTTATGTAAATTACAGTTATATATTTCAGTAATCTTACATATTATGTTGTACCACAGAATAGTTTGAGTTTTTATTCATGAAAATTTATTTTGAACTTTCAAACATTTTTGAAATATATTTTCCCCTAAATATAAAATGTTCATTATTTTATAATATAATATAACATTTTTATAGGGATTTGTAGATGACACATTATTAGTACTTTTAAATGTAAGCTCAAATTTATGTATGTACATTATATATTATGTATCAGAAGTAAAATCATTTCCATTATTCTAAGAATACATATTAATACATACCACTAGAAGCTGCCAGGACATCTTTGCAAAGCATCAGCCAATGGGAAAGTTTCTCTACTGCCAGTGATGAAAGCATATGCCCCAAAGTGTCATGAATATCAGAACATAATTTTCGATCTGTCTCCCGGTCTAGCATTCCAAAAAGAAGTCCCTCAAGACCAGTTTCTGTTATATTAACACCTTGGTGCCGGCAATGGATATCACTCCGTGAACAAACCCCTGGTGCAAAAGGATTCACATCTGAAAAGTAATTTATATAAATGAACTTTTATGGGATTTTGTTGTATGCTAAGGACCAAGTCTTACAAATAAATTCACAACAGCAACAAAGCCAATTAGCCATATATACAATTTACCATCTCTAGTTCACTTATCTTTAGGACTAGAATTTACTCTGATAATACAGGCAAAACTCTGGTCTTTAATAGTTATTATTCTGAGATATTGTAAACAAATCTCTAGGGAATGCTCAATAAATATTTCATTCTAATGAGAAGAGGTGTGAGAAAGGGGAAAAAAAGTGTGAGGAAGGGCTATACTTCTAAATATATTTAACAAACTGAAAATAAATAGCTCTAATTGTTAAGAACAAATTGAAACTTGTTCAGCCTTATAGTTTAGATTTTTAAAAATTTATAAATCTAGAACACAAACTCTAAATGAAGTGTATTCTATACGTTCATTTAACAGATTGGAATAAACCTTTCCAAGTAACATACGATAAAAAAGTGATACTGTTATGAATCAGTAGTTAAATTTCTAGCTCTATCTGAAAATCATTTTCTTCTAATCAACAGCATAAGTGGCAGCCTTAAGAATGAGTATGGCTCTCTGAAGTCTGGAGTCCTCTGAATCCTGAAGGGAATTAAAGGGATACAGCTGAAAGGTAGCTATTTTTGTTGTGTCACCCCCAAAGACAGAATAAAGGGTGGCTTGAAGAAAATAGCCATAGTGAGTGAAATTCTAAGATAGAAAAAGTCAAAAGAAAATGTTCCAAGCAAAGAGGAAGAGATTAGGCAAGATCATTTATTCACTCAGCAGTAGATAGTGATTATTTTCCCGTATCAGTAATTTTACTTCTACAGTATGAATTTTAATCGCCACATAGCAAGCAAATGAATTAAAAGAATATTAACTGGTTAACTATTGAGGATGAATTCCTAAAAGGGAACTGCTAGGTCAAAGGGTAAACACAGTTTAAAAAATTTAGGGATACTGCCAGAAAACGTTCCAGATTCCATTTCAGAAAACAGGAACAAAAATTTGGCCACATTTAAACACAAAAGTATTATTTAATAAATAATACTCATTTGAAATATAAAGGTATTTAAACAAAAAAGAACAATGACCAACAACTTACTGGCACCACTGCTCTCTTTGTCCCCTGCGTTTTTGGCTAGGCTCATGGCGTATTCACATACTTCAGCTGCTTCTCTTTGCGCAAGCTGCCGAAGACATGCCACGGCTGCTCGTCGTAGTAATAAATGGGAACTACATAAGTGAACCTGTAAACCATAACAATTTTAGGTAATGTTTTTAAAAAAGCTGCAATTCTCTAATACCTTATTTGTGAAGATGCACTTCAGTTACCAAACTCAGTTACGTAAAACAGAGTCAAATAATGGCCTTTGGAAAAATAATGATACTAATAAAATATACAAAAAATATGTTAGTACCCCAAATATCTGTCCCAAGGTCTACGGTCTATAAGGTCTGGCAATTAAGTTCACAAACTCAACCTAGAAAAAGTGCTATCTACCTCCTTACTGAGTATCAGTAGGGTCACCTTCAAAGTATTTCCTGTGGAAAGCGATGCACTGACGCCAGTGCCATAGTCCACCCTTCAAAGCAATTTCAGAACTCTTTCCTGGAAGTACCATCAGAGCTATCATCTGACAATTACGCTTGTGAACTTGCCAATGTGTGCTTATGTTGGAAGCACTATATAAACAACTCATGCGGTTTCATCACTTTGGTATATCAGTGTCTCACAGCTGTGTTCATGTCGGCATGGGGCAGTGTCTTGCTGAGTGGCATTTGCTATTGTTCTTGCATGGTTTTGTGTGCCATACAAGAACAGCTCTTTCTCATTCTGGAAAAAGAGTTCCAAAATTGTTTTGAAGGATGTAGGAGGCACTGGCATCAGTGCATAGCTTCCCAGAGGGAGTACTTCAAGGATGATCCTGGTTATATTCAGCAATGAGGTATGCAGCACTTTTTCTAGGATGAGTTCACGAACTTAACTGTCACACCTCATAGGCACAAAAGCTGGTAAAATACATTTAGATGAAAATCCAGAAGGATATTTTGCACATCTTACTTTATACATGATCCTGATGACCTTTGTCATCTACATTTTTTAAGTACATAGAGATCAAATGTAGTGAATGAAGAATAAACACACAGTAAGAATTAAAAGAGTTATTTATTAAAATAAAAAAATAAAACCAAGCAAATGTAAGCACCTGAAAAGAACTGCAAAATGTGGCCTTTTGGAACAGAATATTTTTCATCTGAAAAGGCTCTAAAAAAATCAATATAGTAACAGACAATGTAAAGTATAAAATACAGGACAGCACAACACTTAAAAACTCAGGCACAACTGTCAGGCTAGGTTTAAATCCTGGCTCTGTCACTTATTCCTTTGTGACCTTAGACAAGGTACTTAGCTTCTCTGTGCCCTGATTTGCCCTTGTAAAATAGGGATAGTAATTATTCATAGAAATATAGTGAAAATACATTAGGACAAGTAAAATGCTTATAACAATAGCTGGGAGATGGTAACTGCTCAATAAATGTTAGCTATTATCATTATTATTATAACTCTGACTCATCAAAAAATCTTAAATTACGTTCCATGTGCTGCTTTTTGAATAAGGAAGTAATATATTTTAGAAGAATCCCAAACACAAATGATGGGGATGGAGAAGAAAAGTTAATGTGGAATACATCTCTTCTTAAGAACATTAGATAGAATTTTTTTTTTTTGCTATAAATATAGCATTTGTACCTCAAGATATACTTGCATGAAATTCATAGCCCATGAAACTTATAACAAGTATTAAGAAATATAAAATATAACTGAGGGGAGAAAATCTGACATTTTTATCAAATTTTACCTCTTCCTGAAAATACATTTTAGAATGTTCAAATACTCTGTAATACTAAAGCTTAAATACGGTCGTATCAAACGGGAAGAACAAGTCACTTAGTCTCTTGGAGTTTCTGCCTTTTTATCTGTACAATGCAGATAACATCCACCCTCCTTGTCATATGCAACTGCTATAAGACTGAAATGATAAAACATAATGAAACAGAACACTATTCAAATTTAATTTAATATCAGAGAATAGTGGCTAAGAGGACACAGTCAATGTTGACCAGCAGAGCCAAAGTAAAAGAAGTAAAATACTTTACAAAGCATTTTCAAAAACTCCTTTTCAGTGATTCTCAGGTATACTTTTCTTTTTCATTTTAGTATCTGTTACTAGAAATGCAAAGTACAACCACCGGTATCTTATGATCCCTGTACAAGTTTACTGAAGAGAGGATCCTTCCTACACTGAATTGTAGTGGTACCACACACCACAATCTTACGTTACATGACCGACCCTGTTTCTGTGTACACTCTACTGTGTCCCTTTTGTCTGTCTGTCTACGCTTGCAGTACGATGTTATCTTTCTTACTAGAGCCTCTGGTAAATCTTGATAGTAAGTATAATAAATTCTCCAGCGTTATTGGTCTTTAAAAGACTTTTGCATTTGCATATAAAGTTTAGAATCAGCATGCTAATTTTTCCAAAAGCACCACTCCTCTACCCCATTTGACTTCTGTAAACAACGCAATCTCTGTTTTTCCTTTAATCTATCTGACTGATTCTGCATATTTTTTGTCAACTGCCTGTCTTTGTTTCTGAATTTTATATGTTGGGTTCCTCATTCAGCACTCTCTCCAGGGTGATGTCATCTACTCTTAAGTCTTTATTTGCTGTCTAAATGCTTGTACCTCCCCAGTTTACCAGACCTAACCAGACCTCTCTTTTCTGAGCTCCAGGCCCATGTAACCAACTATCTACACATACATAAAATAGAATTAATGATACCCCCTCGTCCCAACCTTCTCCTCCTCCAATGTCGCCAGTCTCAAGTGAATTAATGTTCATATCACAAAACTAGGCCACATCCTTCTCTCCTCTTCCCTCCACCCAGAGCCAATTCATTAAGAAACTGTCAATCTTTCCTCCTAAATTCACTAAAATCCATTTTCCACATTCCCATTATTACCGACTTACAGCAAATCATCTTCTTCCTAGAATACCATACTCTTACCCTTTTGAGTACATTCTCCATCATGCAGCAAGAATGGAATGTAAAAAAGTGCAAATCTGGTTTGGTGCCCATACCTAGTGGTTAGGGCGCTGGCCACATGCACCGGGCTGGTGCGTTCGAACCCGGCCAGGCCTGCTAAACAATGACACAATAACAATAACAAAAATTGCCAGGTGTTGTGCCAGGCGCCTGCAGTCCTAGCTACTTGGAGGCTGAAGCAAGAGAACTGCTGAAGCTCAAGAGTTTGAGGTTGCTGTGAGCTGTGACGCCATAGCCCTCCACCGAGAGCAACATAGTTAGATTCTGTCTCAAAAAAACAATGAAAAAAAAAGTGCAAATCTGATCATGTTGCTCCCCTGCAGAATACTCTTTAATGGTTTCCCATTGCTTGTAGGATAAAGTACAAAGTTTTAATATATCTGGAAAGTCTGTACGATGTGGCACTCTCCTAAAGGTCCAGTTTCACTGTGTTCCCCTCTGTCTTGCACCTCCTTCTTCTCTTGGAGTTAACCATACTATTTCCTGAAATATATCACACTCTTTCTCATTTCAGAACTGTTTACACTCTTCTCCCCTGACAAAAAGTTAATGTGGTCTATTCTAATACTATGCTCCTCTGCAAACGAATTTCTATTTATCCTGCAAATCACACCTTAAATTTAATTTTTCCAGGTAAATCTTTTTTGAATGCCTGGGTTCTGACAAGGCCTCCTGTTACATGTTTTCAATTGCGCTCTCTCTCTCCTATAGCCTTTTCTAGCACTTATTTGTAAACAATTATTGCCACCCATTTTCCTTTGTAAACTATAAATTTCGTTATGTCAGAGACTTCCTATTGTCTCATGCACAAATGTATCTGCAGTACTTTTCATGGTTCTTGACATATAACCGGTGATCTACAAGCATTTGTTGAATGAATAAATTAACAACTGCGATGACAGCAACAGATCCTCAGAAGTTATCAATCAAGCTTTAGGAAATTAAATTTAGTAGGAAAGACTAAAATGACTACTGAAACTAAAACCCTAGAATTCACAATACAGGAAACTTATATTTTTTATCTTGGTCCAGTTTTATCTTTTGGGAAAGGATATGGGGGCTCTCTAAATAAATCAATCAGTGAGACAGCTTTATACTTACACAAAGGCTAGGAACGAGACTAGAGAGATTGACATGTCGTGGTGCAAACATGTGAAGCTGCTGAAGGCAGGAGATGGCAGCTGCCTGAACAAGAGAATCAGAATGGTCCTGTGTTATTGCACAGCCCACCAAACAAGAGGAGCGAATTGTAGAAATTGTTGCTCCATTCCCTAGTAGAAAAATTAAAAAGTAGATAAAATATTATCATTTTGTTAGTATCATCAAAAATATTCTCAGTAAATAATTATCTCTGAATAACTCCTTCCAATTATTTATTTATTTGGTCTTACTCTGTCACTCCAGCTAGAAAGCAGAACATAATCTTAGATCACTTGCAGCCTCAAACTCTTGGGCACTGCTGAATCCCCGTGACTAAAAGAATGTGCTACCACACCCAGCTATTTTTTTTTTTTTTTTTGTAGAGTCAGGATCTTGATATGTTGCCCAGGCTTCTCCTTCTAATTATTATTCAGAGTCTTTCCAAAACAAAAATCTGCAAAGTCCATGGAAGTGGTTTCAAAACATGACTGTGTTTGGATGACAATAATGTATCTCTCTTAGACTCAGCTAGATTTATGTTTACTCCCTGATAAACTACACTATCATTAAAACTATCATTTTATTTGAAAGAACCAGAAGATTTCTTACTCTCTGTTTCTCTGTTCAATCAATATTATCACTTCAATTATATCGTAATTTTAAATATTATTTTTCTAATAAGATTAATGGCCATTTCTGCAGAGATAATCAGGGAAAATAAATGATAATATATGGATCATTATAAAAGTTTTGAAATACATAAAATTAAGAAGTGTAAAATCTGGGCCGGGTACAGTGGCTCATGCCTGTAATCTCAGCACTCTGGAGGCTGAGGCAGCCAGATTGCTTGAGCTCAGGAGTTCGAGATCAGCCTGAGCCAGAGCAAGACCCTGTCTTTAAAAATAGCCGGGCATTGTGGCAGGTTTCCACAGTCCCAGCTACTTGGGAGGCTAAGGCAAGAGAAACACTTGAGCCCAAGAGTTTGAGGCTACTGTGAGCTATGACCCCCGGCCGACTAAGTGAGACTCTGTCTCTGAAAAAAAAAGAAGAGTAAAATCTGCCCAGATAGAAATGAATGAAGCCGTCCCAGCAATACCCATAAGCTGAGCAAGTTGAAACTTGCATCGGTGAACCAGAAAAGATGCTGTCAACTGCGTTTCCTGAAAGTGAAATAATGGGCCATAACACAGTCTGTCTCAAAACTTCCACAGTCACCTACATATATTCTGTCTACATAAGAATTTCTTAATTTCTAAATATAAGTGACTTAAAATTTTTTACTAATGTAAAATAATTTTGTAAACATGTAAAAACCAAACACGGAAATCACAGTATCAACAGAGTCACTCCTTTTTTCCTTAGAGACAAAGTCTCAGTAAGTTACCCAGGCATGATCATAATGCACTGCAGCCCGTAACTGCTACACTCAAGAGATTCTCCTGCTCCAGACTTATTGTTTCAGAAAATAGCATACACCAATGTTTAATCACAGGTGCACATTTATTATCTTCATATCTCTGTGACAGTGATAGGAAGAATTATCACACATGTCTAAATCACATATTTTTCTTTTTTTTTGCAGTTTTTGGCTGGGGCTGGGTTTGAACCCGCCACCTCCAACTTATGGGGCTGGCGCCCTACTCCTTTGGGCCACAGGCGCCACCTCACACATTTTTCATTTTTTAGCAGTCTTCCTTGGGTCCTTTTCTTCCTTCTTTAAAATATCGTTTCCTAGCACTCTGGAAGGCCAAGGCGAGTAGACTGCCTGAGCTCACAGGTTCAAGACCAGTTTGAGCAAGAGCGAGACCCCATCTCTAAAAATAGCCGGGTGTGGTAGCCAATGCCTATACTCCCAGCTACTTGGGAGGCTGAGGCAAGAGAAT
>CAUYON010105940.1:0-33959 GCA_963573935.1 Arctocebus calabarensis | reverse complement strand
TTTCATATAGTAAACAAGAAAATATCATGAATGGTATGTCAATCAGGTTGATAAAATATCTCAGATTGCATGTGAAGCCCCCACACTGTACCCCATGGTTGAACTAATGTACACAACTATGATTCAATAAAAAAAAAAAAGAATTATTAAAATCAACCAGAAATACACATCTGTATAATGTTACAAGAATTCACCCTCTTGGTCAGTACCTGTGACTGAAAGGCATAGGGTGCCAGCCCCCCCCCAAAAAAGAAAAGAATTCACTCTCTTGTTCCAGTAGTTGAAATTGAAATATCTCCATTCAGTCTATCATATTCTGCAGCTATTATATTTTTACAGATTACTCTATTTTTATCAGCAAAAGTGTAAAATATCTTAAAATGATTTTTAAAATAATACTAAATACACTTTAATGTTAAATCGAATGAAAATAATTTTCTTGCATTGCATACAGCATCATTGCTTTTTGAATCTAGTCTCATATAGTGTTATGAACTCCTATTACATTGATATTCATATTTATATATTTGATAACTATTCATCGATTACATGAATGTGTATTGGCTACCTCCTCTGAGCTCGGAACTGAGATGTGTATATTCACTGCCTGCAAATAAGGTGACACAATGACAAACAAAACATTGAAGTTAAAATTGGATCAATGGCACAAGAGAAGTAGTAATCTAAATAAGATTACTCAGAGTTCACAACTTGGTAATAACTAAAATGTTTCATAGAAGTAGGGCCCACTGGTCTAAGTGTAAGCATTTGGCATTATTTTGGTGTGCTCAGTAAATGAACTTTCTCATCATGAGCAATTTCAACCAGAGAAGGCCAAATTTATTCTGAATGAATGAACAGTGAAAGTTAGGCAAACTAATTTTTGAACAGGAGATATTATAGAACTAATAAAAATAGTTTTCATTAAGTATTGTGTTTATTTAGCTCCTAGAAAAAAATTCTTATCTCAGTACTTAATTTTTATTGTTAAAATTTTGTATAATCAATTATCCCTTATAATATTGCAAGACAAAGTAAACTCTCACCCCCAAACTATAATTTCATTTTTTTATTTATAGTTCACTTGATTTTAGTAGGTCGTCTTCTTTCCCAAGATGCAAATATTGCTGAGATTAATATTTAGACGTGGTTATGAATTTTTAGTCATTTTTCAAATTTTTCTAATTATTTGTAGCTGTGATTCAGGTATTTAAAATAAAGCAGATTAATAACAATGACATAAAAAAAACCTTACTGGTTTTCCCCACCCCAACATTTCCTAACTCTTGATTGTTCTTTTTCCAAAGTAGCTGTCTTGCTGAAACAATGTTTTTACAAAGCAACTCTCCAATTTCAAACTATTCAGGAAAAAAACACGTTAGAACTTAAAATACATGGGGGATTTTATGACTTTAGTTAAATAGTGGTTGAATCAATATTTATATTGTCCATACTAATTTACTCAACATTGCCTCAAATCAATATTCTTTTATGTTGCCAGAGTACATTACCTTTGTTTTTTAGGAAATAAAAAATATATGTGATTCATTTAAAACCAAAATAATTTATTTCATATCTATTTTTACACAGGATGAAATGCAATAAGACTACATCATAACTTTTTGAAAAGCTATACAATTTAGATTTATTATTTGGTATAATTATTTTTCTAATCTCTTTTTCTCAGTCCCCCTGGAAGTGTTACAAAGAGATAATTATAAATTATCAGTGGATTATATAGATATTCTTGATTAACATATTCAGAGTTATTGAGTCTTTTTCTCATTTGGGTTACTTACTAGTGGAGCAGAAGAGTTAACTTGAAAAAAAAAAGAAGTTTCTTAAAGGATACTTGTTAAATTTCTAGTGAATTCTGTAATGATCATATTGGTAATCACAATCAATAAAACTGAATAAATAAAATAATTTATTGCATTTTCCCATTTTAAATTCACCAGTATTTGATTAATAGTACAGATCATTATTTTAGTTTATGAATATCAAAGATACATATTATGATATATTTTAATTTAACATATTTGCTGCCTCTATTTATTCATTGGTAATAAATAATGTTCTAGCCATTTTAAGCAGTTTACTGAGTAAAATCTTTCTACTAGTTTGATACTAGCCATCAATAGTATATTCAACATGTCTCTTGCCTTTAAAAGTCAGTAGTGAGATTTATTTGGATTATCAGACACTCTTTTTTTCTTTTTTAAACTTACAAAAATTCAGAATATTACAGGGTAGACATGTTTTAGTCACATAATTTGCTTCTGTACATTTTAAGCCAAAATTCTAAGTGTAGCCTTCACCCAGAAAGGGTACATTGTATCAGTTAGGTGTGAATTTGCCCAACCTCTCTTCCTGCCTCCCACCTATTTGATTTCCCTTGAGATTTACTTCCGTATGTATCAGTTGACTATTTTCAATTTAGTATCCAGTACATGTGGTGTTGGTTTTCACCTGCCTTCTGCTTCACTTAGAAGAATCATCTCTGGGGTGGCACCTGTGGCTCAAAGGAGTAGGACGCCGGCCCCATCTGCTGGAGATGGCGGGTTCAAACTCAGCCCTGGCCAAAAACTGAAAAAAAAAAAAAGAATCGTCTCTGGTTCGGTCTAGGTTGTTACAAAAGATACTAGATAATCATTTTATTTTTATGGCTGAGTAGAAATCTTTAATCTCTATATAAGAACTTTCATCAAACTCTTCTGTCTCTTTGGCTTCTTTAATCCAGCCTTAATAAGTAGACAGAAAAAAATCTAAATATTTTATTGAGGTATTGAGGAAACAAGCAAATATATATTTTTTTATAAATAGAAAATAACAGTATAGGTGGTTTTCAAAGATATTTCAAAATAAATGTAAAAATCGGTAAATAATAATGCTATTATTTAGACAGTAACATACAACTATAGTAGACTCTGTCTACATGGACCACTCAAGGGATTATAACAAGCTGGTCAACATAAAGAACAAGGTCTGCTTTACTGATACGTATGTATGGTGTGCAGCAGTAAAGCAGACCTTGTAGTTCAGTCTATGAAAATTGGATCAACGTAAAGGGGTGGTCAATGTAGAGAAGTGGTCAACTATGGAGGTTCTACTGCTAATATTTTAAGTAAATGTAGGCTAGACATAATAGGTAGATCTATATGATGTTGTGAATATTAAACTACTTTTAAATTACAAAAACAATTTTTTCAGATTATTCGATTTAATATACTCTATGAATAAAAGGAATTGCTGTAAGTCAAACGGACATAAATTGAATACATGATACTAGGTATACATTCTGGGAATTAAAAATACTGACAAAATAAATGATAAAACCAACATGATATTGTTGGTCAAAATCTAAGATGTCTATTTTTATAGATGGTCATTAGTTTTTTGGTACATAATACTAAATACAGTGGAATCTCAGACAATTCTTATTTATGAAAACTTTTAATTAGGGCATGTGAAATTATTTATTAAATATATTGAACTCATCCAAATAAATAAAAACAGGTTACGTTGAGATGTATTTCCTAATGTGTTAGAAAGGTGCCATGTGGGGGTAGGGATTATTTATGTTTATATAAATATGTTTTTGTTCTATTGAATTATTGTGAAGTTATAATAATTATAACATTTATATAAATAGGTTTTTATTCTATTGAATTATAAAGTTTCAGGGTAATGGTACAAGTAAACTTTCTATGTTGTAGCTTTTTCTATTTTTTTATAATTAGATGTTTCACATTTAATTCTTTTAAGAATTTATTTTCATCTATATTGTACAATTGATTTCCAAATTGAATTTTCTTTCATTTTTCTAATTAGAGCAATACATATTATTGAATTTTTTTTAAATTACCAAGTATTTGTGTCAGCTACTTGTCCTTGCCTGCCTTTCAGCAAAAATGGTACTTAACAAATTTCATTTGGTAAATATGTACAAAAGTTTGCATTAAACCTCTCTTTTAAGACATTATCTCTCCACTGGTAGACGCCCCCCACACCAAATTAATTATAACCTATTCCATTGTCTCAAGATTCAAGTTGGAAATTTTAGGGACAAATTACAAAAAGAGACAAAAATCTTTATTTAAATGTGTCACTCAGACAAAAAAAAGTAGAATAAAAAGGGATTTCAACAAATTATCTTAAGAATATTGTAAATTTGTTTGTTCTTTAAGATAGGAATAGACTCTTAAGTTCAATGTGGAAATAGAACTATAACAAAATTAGTTTTATCAAACAACTAACCCATAAGCAAAGCTCTGGGTTATCATAGATATTGTATCATTTCAATTTGTCTTATCTTTCGCTTAGTTGTTGTTCATTATAGAAATATGGAAACAAGGCCGGCTGCAGAATAGTATCCTTTACAAAGGAGGATACAGTGCACTCTATAATTGGTATATGTGTCTCCTCCAATAAGAGAAATCTAAATGAGACAGAGAAATCTCATTTTAAGATTTTAACACTTTTAGTCACCTGATGTTATAAAGTATTATTTTACACAAGAGATACTCAAATCTAAAAGAAATTGTGGAAGATCCTAGGAAGCCCTTGCAAATATTATTCTATAACTCCACAGTTGGAAGTATTATCTGGAAAACATAAATAAATTTTTCTTGAGAAATTATAGATTTCTCTTATAATGGCTGTCACTTCTTACTACTTCCCAGAGATTTGTTATGTTGGTACTGTCAGTCCCTTGCCCCAAACCCAGTATTTCCTATCGACTATCCTCAGATTTGGGGAAGAGGGTATTGAAAATCAGCCCAGAATGTTAAAAATGGTAAGTCTTGCTTTGACCACGTTTCAGTATCTTAAGTTTGTTTTTGCTCCCCTGATCCACTAAATAAAGATGAATATAATGTATATAATGAATTACTTGTGTCAACAAATTATACCAATTACTATGAAATATACTCAAGGACTGGTGGAATTTCAGAGGTCAAATTTAATATCCCCGAGGCTCAAAATGGTTACATGAAACTACTAAGTAATTTTGGAATAACAGAGAGAGAATAATGAAGAGTGAGACTGAGCTAGGCATAAGATTTTAATCAAATATTGAATAAGTCACATGTTCTAGAGCTTTCTGCCATAATCTTTTAATTGTAAGTAGAGATATTTAAAAAGTAATAAGTAATATTATTGAAAACTTACTATATGATAGCTGATGCACTTATGTCTTCGAGTCTAATATAGAACACCGTGTGGTGTATGCTGGATATGAGGTATTAGTAGTAATACTTTATGTGCAGTACTTTATTCAGTCCTCATGTGCAGTGAGGTAGGTATTATTATTATTTTTTTTTAAATAGTGAACAGATACAGAGGGGTTGAACATTATTTAATCTCAAGAAATGTGACTCCAGACCCATTTTTTCATGCTTGTCATTGAAACTAATTTTATTGCATTTGTAAAAAGTTCATGTGCCCTCAGCATTCTCTGCTCTCTCATCTACATTTTCCACTGACTGTGATCTGTAGTTCTCTGGCATCAGACTGCTAAGAAAGACAAACATGTCACCTAATTTAATGACCTCATCAGTATGTAAAATCTCATCAAGCTTCGCAAAGCAAAATTTTGCAAACTTTATGAGATTTCATGCAAGCCCATATGTTAAGAAAACGAGTTGTATTTCTCTTCCCACTACGTTAAAAATCTTTGACTTGCACATAAGATGACAATAAATTTTTAGCATATAAACAAACAAATGAAAGCAAAGAAATAGCAAAACAAACATTCTGTAGCTAATGTCAGTCTAAATTTAAAATTTTGCCCAGTAACATTCAAACTATTTGGGCTTTAGGTATTACTATCAGAATATTTAGCTTTCACTTAACACAAGAATATCTAACTACACAATTCCCTATCAATACATATACAATAGGTGCATGATTGCAGAGGAAATGTATGTAAATGTGCGCATATGTAATGCTATCTTTAAAATCAAAGTTATTGTGTGATTATGATCAGGCTTTGGGAAATCAAGTTAAATGTTCCACACATTCAGACTTATGTTCCTGGTATAATCCTTAGTTCAATGCCTTGATGGCCACTCTTTTTTCCTCATTATTTAGTCTCCTAGAAGTCTTTATAAATTCACTTTCCACAAGTCCTAATTCCCTATGAAGCATCAACCAAGATCTATTTGAGTTCCCTCAACCTTCCTTTATCTTTTATAGGAGGCTCTCTACCTATAACATCATTTCTCCGTGTTGAACTGCGAAATTCTAGAACTTTTAAGATTCCTCTGTAAAACATTTTGTCACCATGTCCTCAAGTTTGCTGCATTCTTCTCCCTTTTGATGAGTTGGCTCTCATGGACGTCTCAAACTGAACTGAATTTACTAGCTATGGCCTAGAGCTTCCTTAAATATAAACTACAAATGAAGGGCAGTGTTGTGGCTCACGCCTGTAATCCTTGAACTCTAGGAGACCAAGGTGGGTGGATAACTTGAGCTCGTGGGTTTGAGACCAGCCTGAGCAAAAAATGAGGCCCCTGTCTCCACTATAAATAGAAAAACTGAGGCAAGAGCATTGCTTGAGCTCAGGAGTTGGAGGTTGCTGTGAACTATGATGCCAGGGCACTCTACCCAGGGGAGCGTCTACATTAATTAATTAATTACAAATGAGAAAATGGCATAGGTCAGAGTCCTCTCTAGATTGGATAATTTTGGTATTCAAAATATGAAATTTGAGAAGAATTATTTATAAAGGCTTATTAAAAATAAGAACAAGCATACCAGCAACATAAATGTAAACGAAGTGTTTATTTCCTGCTCTCATAAACCACTCAACCTAGTACTTCTGACATGACATTCTCCAGTACACACCAGCTGGGTGTCTTATAATTAAATTCTGACACTATCCACCGAACACAACATCAAATCCCGTAGGTTGAGGGCTCAGTCCTCTAAGGTACCTCCAATCAGATGCTAATCACAAGTCCACAGTGTACATCTGATCACCAGCTCTAAAGCTGAGTTTCCACCACAGCTTCCTTCGGTTCAGGTGATTTGCTAGAGTGGCTCACGGACCTCACATTTATGTATTTATTACAAAGGATGCTGCAAAGGGTAGAGATGCACCGTCAGATGGAAGAGATGCATCGGGCAAGGCACGTAAGAAGGGGAGCAAAGCTTTGACGGCCCCTCGGAATGTGCCATCATCCATGTATCTCCTTACGTTCAGTAATCCAGAAGCTCTTGGAACCTTGTCCTTTTGGTTTTTTATGGAGGTTTTGTTAAGTATCCATCATTAATTAAATCGATGCTCATTGATGATCAACTGATCCTCCAGCCCTTTCCCTCTGCCCAGAGATTGGACAGAGTAGCACTAAAAGTACCAACCCTCTAATTGTGTCTGGGTCTTTCTGGTGACCAGTCACCAGCTATCTAGGGACACTCTAGAAATACCTACCTAATTGAAACCTTGTGCAAATTTTATCTCATTAGAATATAGAACACATTCACCATTTCAGAGATTCCAAGGGTTTTAGGAGCTGTGTACCAGGAAATGGATACAAAAAATAAATATGGATTTCATAGTATCATAAGGCTTCATCGGTAAATATTAGAGAGGTGTGGTGAGATCAGAATAACAGTGCAGTACCACTTAGTAATATAGGAGCCTGGCCATTCTGATACCTGAAAGGACAAGAGGAAAAACAAATGTACGAATACAAAGGGAGAGAAGTGAAGTGTAACGAGCCATCTGTAGGAGCTCTGAAGTTTGACAGAGGGATGTGTCAGCTGAGTAAATATATTTTCTGATGTTCCTCTTTCCCCCATGCTGTCTCCAGTGTCTTCCACTGACAGGTCTCACGTAGAAGCCACATCCATGGTTTAATGTGGTTCCTGCAGGTCAGGCTCCTGGACAAAAGGCATGATTGCAAAGTGTGAAGTCACTTTTCATATCCTACTGGGTTTCTGTAAATGTAAGAAGAAAAATATAAAAACTCAACCAAGTATGTCATTTGCATAATATACTTTGCATTATAACCACACCTAAATTTTTAGTTTTTTACTGTTAATAGTAGAAAGCACTGACATGTATCTAGTTGCTTACAATGGAATCTTTTTTTTTTTTTTTTTTTGTAGAGACAGAGTCTCACTTTATCACCCTGGGTAGAGTGCCGTGGAGTCACAGGTCACAGCAACCTCCAACTCCTGGGCTTAGGCGATTCTCTTGCCTGAGCCTCCTGAGTAGCTGGGACTACAGGCACCCACCGTAACACCTGGCTATTTTTTTTGTACTACGGCCAGGGCCATGTTTGAACCCACCACCCTCTGTATATGGGGATGGCACCCTACTCATTGAGCCACAGGCGCCACCCTTAGAGTGGAATCTTGAAGATCATCTGATCCCTCACCATCCTCCATTCCCCATGTATAGTGCGGTAGCATGGAATTTACAATACAGAGTCTGATGTCAAACTTCTCTGATTGTCATGGTGGGCGGGTGCAACATGACTCGGTTAATGGCCATGAGCTGGATTTGCCCAACCACAATTATTGCCAGCTTCCCTTATGGAATAAATGGCTGATTCAGAAATCTTGGTTGCCTTGATGATTTAGCTTACCCCTCTACAAATCCATTTGCTTTCTATAAAATAGAAATAGCTACCTTATTGGATCTTTGTGAAGATTGAATGAAATGATATAAGTAGAACTCTTAGCAAAGTCTGGCATGTATTAAGCACCACATATGTCATTTCACATTCAAAATACATCCCAATAATTTGCTGTATTCCTGCTTCCAGCACCTGCTGCAGGATTTATTTCTTGCCAAACTGCCAAAATAAGTCCTTATCTAGTCTCTTTGACACTTTCCCGACTTTGAATCCTACTGTCCTACGCAGATAAATATCATACACGCTATTTCTATTTCACTTCTTTTGTAATAAGCTTTTACTGTTGTCTGTTAATCTATTTCCATTTCTTGAAAAATCTGCTTCAGATGTAACAGATAGTTTGAAAATATTAACACCTTCTTAATAATTTTTTCAGAATCACATTGTCCTGAGGTGTGAAAGTACCTAGACGTTCCTGAGAATTAATAGATACCATCAGAGAAGATCTGAATGTGCAGTGCAGGTTTCCAGCCCAGTTCGCTTTCCGCTTGATCTGCGATTCTGTTTTCTGGTTCTGTTTTCTCATGCGGTAGCACTCGCTCCTCTGGGTTCTTACCGTGAGCCTCTCCTCTCCTGCAGCTTCTGGTTAGCAGCTGCCTCTTTCCCTGTGGACTGCTACTTCACAGTTACTTTCCCAGCTCCTTTTTCATCAGGATCACTCTTTTCTATTTTTACACCAATGCTTTGCCATTCATAGTCGCATCTTCCAACAAGGCTATGTTGTTTTCATCAGGCTGAAAGATAAAATAAAATTTCCAGATCAGCAGTGCCTGTAGGATTGGAAGTCTGCATTTATGAGCTCTATAAAGCTTTTATGAGGCATATAAATCTGCCAGAGGAATGCACCTGTGGAAACTAAGCACTCCTATTCAAGAAAAGCTGCAACTCTGAGGTCAGAGGCCTAAGTTAAACTAATAGAAAATGAATGTTTGGCTATTGACTTTCTAGAAAGTGATATATAATATCTCTGCCCCCCAAATACATGGTTTAACTCTATGGATTTCTCAATTAATATCTTCATTCTTACAGAAATCTCGTTATTTACAAGTCCTTTGAAGACTCGCAAAATCTAATTTTAATTAACACTAAGGTTTGTTAAATTATAAAGCCTCATTACCAATGTATGAAAAGCCTAACAGCGCATTTAGTGCAAACTTCCAATTTGTAATTGTGTTGGTGACTCCACGGCTGATACTGAACTATTTTAGCACATTGCACAAGTAGGTTTGCTTATTTTGTGTGGTTTGACTTTTTCTTCTCTTACCTGGCTTCTTGGAAAAAGAAAAACAGATACATTTTTATCATGGTTTATTAAAAATTGTATTCTAAAATGAACTCTGTTTAAACAAGATTTATAGAGAATTTACCATACACCAGGCACTGTTCTAATCATTCCACAAATATTATCTCAATTAGACAATCTCATTTTATAGATTAAAAAAAAAATTAAAGAGCGGAACGGTCAACTAACTTGCCAAATGTCAATCTGCCAGTAGATGGCACAGCCACGTTTTAAACTCGGGCTCTAGTCAGAAACCTGCTGGTAACCACCCTGTTCTTTTGTAGGGCGAAGGAATGCTTTTACCTTGAATCCCAAAATATTTATAAAACACTGAAGTAACAGAATTCCTTTTCTGATATGTGGTGAAAAAAGACTTCAAAATACTAGAGTCTGAATGTTTTCCACAGGACAAATTTACTATTTTATGTGAATTAATAATGTGTGAATAAATAGATCTATAAAATATATTGTATTATGCCTATAAAACTACCTGGATTAATGTTTATGATTAAGGAAGTACAAAAATATACCACTGAACAAGTGAATAGCTAAGCAAAAAGGAGAGAATTGGCAAAAATTAGACATCAATCTATCCCTTCCAGTAGGATCTGTTTAACTCTCTTTCATCATTTCTATAAGTTTTGTAGGTAGTTAGAAGTATTATTTTTAAATCTGAAAATATAGTTTTGAGTTCTTTCTTCTCATTGTCAAATGAGAAAACAGACGTATAGAATATTCTTTTGACCGGCCAGGTCGGTGCCCAGAAGATCACGGTCATTACCTGGTGACGTGGTACCCTTGGCTCTTTTCTCTTTTGCTAGATATATCTAGAGGTTTTGAGTATAAGTGATTTCTGTTACATGTGCTTATTTTCGTAACTATTTTTTCTCCCTAAGAATTTTTTTCTTTTTAGCGATACAAACCGAAATAAAATGAAATAAGAAACTACAGCTACTTTACAAACATGAAATCAACAGAATATTTCATATTATAACCTGGAGAGTTTGCTGTTAGTATGAATACGATGCTCTTTTTCCTAAAATATATGTGATCCCTTCCATTTAAAAAAAGATCTTTATGTCACTTCTGCAGTTATGACAAATATACATAAAAATGTACAAAGGACAAAAGGGGATAGAGAAAGCTTTACTTCCCTTGTGGTATGGATTCAATTTCCCCAAATTTCCCTGCCCTGTGTGTGATTCAGCGCTGCCAAGCTGAGTGGCCAAGCTCTTGTGCAGGACTCATTATTTCAGATTTTTAGAGGCCAGACCCTTTTCCTGCACAGAATGTAATCTATGCACTCTAAAAGTCTGTCTTTGTAGCGTTAAGAAAAATTCTGGCAGCGAATACAATGTTGTAAATGGCCATTTCTGGTAATTAATGCCCAAACAATTTTCATGGTTTCTCCATTTTTTTCGTTCTAAAAAGTTTCTTTCTGACATCTCGTCCTGTTACCTTGGAGGTTTTTCTTCTAGTCTGATTGGCTGCCAAAGAAAGTCCAGTTCATACCTTGCCTTTTTTCCAGCCTGCTCTTCTGCTCCATAGAGACAATACTCACAAATAGGGACGGGAGTGCTCCTCACACAATCCCAATACATGTGCAGAGTGAGTGAGTTTCTGAGCTGCCTGGTTGCCAGAACAAAGCGGCAGGAGGCACCTAAGATACTAGCCAGTCCTTGAAGAGTAAACATGTGTACCATATCCATTAGGATCAAAAAGGGTATGAAGATAACGCTTTCTTTTTTCTCTATGACAAGTAGAGCTTGGCTTGTTTTCCCTAACACTTTAGAAATCGGGCTGCCTCATCTATGAACTTTCATTCCGCTGCTTCGATTGCAATGATCACACTCCAGGTAAAGTGGAGCAACAATTAACAGAAGAAAGAAAGATGGCATTTATAAGTGTGCAAACAACAAGATTTCTCCAGACTTGATTATTTTTCATTTTTTCTTTCATATTAGAAACAGAGAAGTAGAATACTTCCAAAGTGAAAGCAGTGAAGTGTGGTACTGCCTGCCCCTGTCAAGTTGATAGAGTGAAGATGTTGAATGAGATAATGGAAACTTTCTATTCAGTGAGGACTGGAATAAAGAAACCATTTCTAGTCGTTCATCAGCCTTGATTGCCTTGGTGCCTGTGGCAAAGATCAGAACTTAAGCTTTTCAAAGCAAGACTAAAACAAGTACAATGATCCACTTTGCCAAGTGTAGTTGCGTACTTAGGTTAGCAATCAGAATGCGCGTCAACAAAAACACAGTTAAGTCGCCAACGAGGAGCATGCCAATGCGTAGATACAGTTCTTCCTAGGTTCTGACTCTGCAGCTTATGGATATTTCATTCTGGTAACTAGGGGTCTCAAGTGAGTTTATTCTTTTTAATCATGTTTAATTTAGAATATTTTATTGGTTTTTTTCCCCTAATCATTTGTGATCATCATTTTTTTAAGAATTGTTTAATTTGCAGAAATAGTTTAGTGATAAATAGCTACACTGAAATCCAATTTAGTGAACATGTGTGAGCCTGCATACTGTAATTTATTTTCTGTAAAGGAGGTATTAAGAATATGTAAATGATGCCTTCCGTAGTTTTCAGTTTTATTTTCCTTTAAACATTTACAAACTTAAATGCCACAAATATGTACATATTTTCACAGCACTGAATGAATATGGTAGCTCGGACATTTGCTTTTGGGCAATTTATGCTAGCAAGATGAAGTGGAAAAGTGAAACAATTATCCAAATCATTCAAACTAAAGAAGCACTCTGGCCCCAATCATTTAGATACAGAATTCCAAATCAAAGTGTTTCTTTGGTTTGAATGATATGGACGATTGTCTCAGTCTTCTTTTATTGCTGACTATAGATTTCCAATCTGATTATGGGTCTAACATAAGATGGAAAAAATAATAACATGTAATTGTGTTTTGAGAACTTGGCTCATTCCAAAATCATTGTGCCAAGGTTTTTAGTGCAGACACAATCTAAAAGGTTAGTCATCTTTTGAAGATGAGTGAACTCTTAAAGCCACTCAAATACTATTTAGAACAGAGAAGAAGCAACTCCTTTCTTGGTTAGTTTGCCTCTAGAAGAGTTCTCCCAGCTTCAAAAAATTTTAAATATTTTTTTTCTGACATGAATAATATTTTTCTGTTAAGTAGAACACAGCAATCCATATAATCATGATAGTGTGGTATAATGGATTTGAAGGTTTGACATAAATATGCAATTATACTAGATCAGTCACTTAATTTGATATATTAATTTGTAAATATAATAATAGTAAAACAAAAACCAAGATATTCAGTCTCTCTGTTGCTCTGGGTAGAGTGTCATGGCATCATAGCTCCCAGCAACCCAGACTCTTGAGTTTAAGCAATCCTTGTGCCTCAGCCTCCCAAGTAGCTGGGAATATACGCGCTCTCCAAAATGAGGAGCCGGTTTTTCTATGTTTAGTAGAGACAGGATCTCCTTCCTTCTTGCTCAGGGTGGTCTGGAATTACTGAGCTCAAACAATCTACTGGCCTCTGCCTCCCAGCATGAACCACCTTTCTGGGCCATTATATTGATTATTGACACACACAGAAGAAACAATCTCCAAAGCAAATCTCATTTAATTGCTTCTTTGGCACCATCTTTGTCTTTCAGAAATTTTTGCACAAGGTCTGGATTCAGCTGGGAAAAATAGTGACATGCTGATGTCATTCTCTATGCTTAGGAATTTCTTCTGGAAAAATAAAATAGATAAGTCTTCAACAAGGCTAAATTTCTTTATTAAGAAATGCTGATAGTTTACTATACAAGTATTTATGGATGCTGTGGTGTCACATCTCAAAGGAATCCGTCACGTGAGTGCTCACAGGTAATGCAGGGTGTGTGCCAGTGTTTCTCAGTCTCTTATGTGCTTTTGATAGACATTCACATTTCCAAGACACTGCTATGGTATATACCTTGTAAGAGGAATCACAGGTTATGTACAATTTCTAGTGCATTGTTTTCAGTTTAGCTTTTCGTCTCCAATCAAGAAACCCGGTTAATACACTGTTATATATAATAGTAAATCTATTCTAAGTTAGAAACCTGTGTTGGCATATTATTATCATGACAAAATTTAAGATTTCATTCATTCACAATTTTACATTGGTATATTTTTTTATTCATTTTGACTTATCTGTACCTCTGATTACTAATGTACTATCAAGGAATATTTTCCCTTATTGTCTTACTTATATTTTATGCTGCTATAACAGAGTACCTGTTATAGAGTACCAAACAGGGCATTTGTAAATAATTCTAGTTTGTTTGGCTAACAGCGCTGGCAGCTGGGAATTCCAAGGTCCAGGAGCCCAAGTGTGTGAAGGGCTTTCTTGCTGTGTCATCTCACGGTGGAAGGTAGATGGGCAGGAGTCATGGAGACAGAAAAGGAGAGAGAAAAACGCAATTACGACACACTCACTTTAGTAACAACAAAAACACTCCCTCTATACAGACATTAATCTATTTATGAGGGTAAAGCCCTCATGACCTAATCACCTATTAAAAGTCTTATTTCTGAGCACTGTTGTGTTGGGGAATAAGTTCCCAACAAACAAACTTTGGGGACTCATTCATACCACAGCACTTAAGAATAATACTTAAAGAATATTTTTCCAAAAAGAAATCTTTCAAACTATATTGGCTAAGAAGAAGATTCCAAAGTATGATGGATTATGGAGAACACTTTGAAACTTTAAATGGGAAGAATAATTCCTATTCATAGCTTTCATTTACGCCAAATTATTTTCTTTGTATCATATAATAAATAAATGTTTTGCCAACCTCCTTTTTCTGCCCTCCAGTATTAAGTCTGAAGAGACTTTATTATTCATTCTCATGTTTGAAGGTAGCTGTTTCTACCTTAATAGAGCCAAAATTGTCAACTTTTCAAATAGTAACTTGTTTTCCTATGCCCTAAGGTTTGAAAGAAAATAGTCTCATAATGGAAAATAGTAAGCTAACTTTCTGAATGCATAAATGTCTCAATTCTTTATCGTGCTCTGCTCTGCTACCTGTCTGTAGGAAGTGAGAGGGTCTTATAACAATAGAGAATACAGTTTGTGGATGAATATGCCATAAATCACTTCATTTGCTATTTCCTTTTGGGTTTTTTGCAGTCTTGGAATTGAGCTATTCACACTTGGACACAGTACCCTCATTAAAGTTGAATAAAAACAAATGAATTTAAATGTGATACAAGGAAAAGAAAATGAGGTTATGACTATTCAATCCCAAATATTTTGAGTCATTTTAACTAAATATATGAATTATAGTATAGATAATAAATAGATTGCATCTATGAGAGCAGTCCGACCAGTAAATAGGATTTTTTGGGGAACAAATTTGCTTCATATTATTAGTCATAGAGTGCTACTACTAATCAAAATCAATATTAGGGCCATAGCAGATTAACTAATTCTTAGTTAGTCTATAGTTTTCTCAATGATTCACCCCCCTTTGAGTTAATGACTAGGAGAAAATTAAGAATGCTTTTTATGAAACCTGTAGTTAAGTAGAGTCAAAATTCTGCTTATTTCTTAAAAATACTTAGATATTATTTTATTAAGGTGGAAGTACAGGAGTAGATATAAGATATTTCAGATTTAACTGTGCTTAATGATCTATTTTCACGGCATTCCTTTGGGTAATCACCAATTTTATTGCTTTAATATTGTAAAGTGCTAGATGATTTTTGAAGGGGAAATAGAGGGGAAAACAAGCATTGGATCAATGACTTGACATTGCTAGTCAACTTAAAGCATGAAAATATCCATTTAACAATTTAACTGGCAGCTCTACATTAGTAATCAACATCAGTACTGTAATTATGTTGAGAAATAGTCCAATGTATAAGAGACTTTCTCTTCATTAAATAATGTGCCTGACAATTTAACATTGTAACCTAGACAAAGATCAAATGAGGAGAATACATTTAAAGAAATGTATAAGCTCTTATATTTACAAAAATGACCTGAAAATATTGCCAATATATTTCTTTATTCTAAGTTTTCAATTTAAGGTGAAGTCAAAAGATTAGCAATAAAGTAATTTTAACTAAAGACAAAAATTCTCTGTATAATAAAAATTTTGGCTATATTTTCATCTTTCAGTACAACTACTATAGGCAATGTGAGTAAAATATGGAAGCTTTTGGCGTAGCTGGTCTGGTCCCAGTTGGATAGAATTAAGCAAAAACTCAGGACAAATTTTAAAATATTATAATTAACATCAAAACTGGACTATAATAATTACTTGAATACTTATCTTTAAAACTTACGAAGATTATCTTTCAGAATAGTAACTGTCACATAATTTTTTATAGTTATTTACACTATGACTTTGATATAAAATTAACATCACATTGAGAATCAGTTATTTACTTTTTTTAACTTAAAAGTACTAAAAAAATGAGAAACTAGGAACTACAAAAGTTTTGAAAATAAACAGTCAAATTTCACCAGAATATGAAGCACATCAAAATTTAGGCTCAAATGGTGAAGAATTAATATCACAATGAAGTAATAACAAGTATTTCTTGATCTGCAGAAAAAGCATGTTTAAAAAATGATGTACAAATTTGAGCTTCCTATTACCAGAATCCTATGGTTAAAAAATTTTATAAACAGATACCTATTTTGAATAGATAATTTAACATTTCTCTATCTCTTACATTCTGAATCAATCAACTTACATCCTGGGATTTTCATCTGAGGATCACTGTGTTTACACCAGAAACACAACAAAAATCACATGAACTTTCAAGTAATAACCCTCAAGTTCACTTTCTTTTTTTTTGAGGCAAAATCAATGTAAACTGCCTACCTTAAGTAGAAAGTGAACATTTATAGTTTTTTTGTTTCTGATATTTCTTCAGTTTATATTCTGTCTTTTCAGTTTTATCTTTGTTTGTATTTTTAATTTTTTTTATTTCATAATATTTGTATGCAAATTTTGTTTACATATTTAATTTTTTTTTTTTTTTGCGGTTTTTGGCCAGGGCTGGGTTTTAACCCCCCACCTCTGGCATGTGGGGCCAGCGCCTTACTCCTTTGAGCCACAGGTGCTGCCCCTACATATTTAATTTTTGTACAGAGCAAGTCAAAGTTATATGGGTAAGTGCGCCCGTCACCCAGATAGCATGTACTGTATTCAACAAGTGTGAATTTCCATATCCCCTCTTCCACTCACCCCCAGCTTAATTTTTATTGAGATTTACTTGCCGATGTGCACCTAAGTGTTGATCAATTAGTTCCAATTTGGTATTAAGTACATGGGTTTGTCTCTCCATTCTTGTGATTTTTCATTTAGAAGAATGGTTTCAAATTCTATACAGATTGTTCAAAAGCATAGTAGATTGGCTTTTCTTATGGCTGAGTAGAACTCCATAGCATGTGTGTGCCACATTTTATTTATCCACTTATGTATTAGTGGGCACTACTGTTATTTCTGTGTCTTTGCAATTGTGCTGGTATAACCATTCAAGTGCAAGTGTCTTTTTTATAAAATACCCCTTTTACCCTTGAGTACATACCCAGCAGTGGGATTGCTGGATCAAATAATAGGTCGGGAAAAAAGGGCATTTTATAAAAAAGACACCTGGAGATAGGTGCAATTCTTTGAGGATCTCCATACAATTTTCCATAGAGCTTGTACTTGTTTGGAGTTTCACCACCCTTGAATAAGAGTTCTTTACTCTCTGCATCCCGACCAGCATCTGTTGTTTTGGGATATTTTAATGTTAGACATTCTCATTGGAATTATCTCATTGTGGTTTTGATTTCCATTTCTTTAATCATTGGAGATGATAAGCATTTTTTTCACAAGTTTTTTGGCCATTAGAATATCTTAATTTGAAATTTTCTGTTCATATCTTGTGCACACTCTTTAATGTATTGTCTCTATTGATTTGTTCAGTCTTTGTAGATTCTGATTATCAGTCCTTTATCAGAAGGACAGCTTGTGAAGAGGTTCTCTTATTCTTTGGTTTGTCTTTTGATTGTGTTCTGGGCTATGCAAAAGCTTTTTAATTTGATCTGGTCCCATTTATTCATTTGTGTTGTGGGGTCTTCTTCATGACTTCTTTGCCTAGACTGATAACTATCTATCAGAGTTTTTCCATCATTGTCTTCTACGATTCTGATAGTTTCATGCCTTAGGTTTAAGTCTTTTATTCATTATGAATTAATTTTTGTGAGTGGTAAGAGGTGCTGATCCTGTTTTCCCAGCACAATTTATTTAATAGAGATTCTTTTCCCCAGTGTATCTTTTCTTTTTGTTTTGCCAAAAATCAGATTGGAATGTGTTAATGATTTCATCTCTGGGTTTTCTGTTCTGATCCATTGGTCTGTATCTCTATTTATGTGCCAATACCATGTTGTTTTGGTTATAGCTTTGCGATGTAGCTTGAAGTCTGGTAAAGTGATGCCCCTGCTTTGTTCTCCTTAAATAAATTTGCCCTGACTATTCAGGGCCTTTTCTGTTTCCATATGAATTATGAACACTAAAATGTATTACTTGCTAAGTTATCTTTCTGTAATTTTGTAACTAATAAAATTATTTACAAGCAATAGCTTTCATGAACACTTATATTTTTGGGTAAAAGCATGTATCAGTATTATGAATGCTTTTCAAGTACCATGGGATTAGGGTTAGTCTCCTGTGCCTAATATATTCTAGAATTTTACTTCCTCTTTATAGTTACTTCAAAATTTTACTTCTAAATCATTCCATGAACTAATTGGCCTGAGATGAAATATTTTAACAGGTGATCAGTCCTAAGAATTTTCTATTGAAATTCATTGTAAAGTGGGATTTTTTAGGTAATTTCCCAAACATTTAGAGTTAAATTAAGAATTAAGGAAAATCTTGATTTTACTTAAATTCTCAGATTATAATTTTGCACCTTATCTGTCTGAAGAGAATTTTTTTTTTATTGAATCATAGCTGTGTACATTAGTTCAATCATGGGGTACAGTGTGTGGGCTTCACATGCAATCTGAGATATTTTTATCAACCTGATTGATATAACATTCATGAGATTTTCTCATTTACTATGTGAAAGAGAAAATTAACATGCATAACTGTATGTTAATACGCATACATTCTAGATGTGTGTCAGACATTCGGAATATTTTGCATTTGATGTATGGAGTCAATATTTTGTACCAGGTCATAGTTCTTTATTTTATTAGATGTCCTTTTAAGCTTCATGGCTAATATGTGTGTGGTCATACCATCTTGCTTTAGGTTCCATTTATTCTTTAGCACCAATATTTCAGCTCTATGAAACTAGCCATAGTGTGATAAGAGAAGAAGTAAGTGATTCCTGATCTTTCACCAACTCCCAGGTACACCCAGGAAACAGAGGGAACTCAAATGTCTGGTCTCTACCCTTTTGTCCAGGGGCACTAAGGGATCACTATTAAGTAGAAAAAATGCTACCACTTATTCCACACACATCTATAAATATGGCTAAAAGGAAAGAAAAATAAAATGTCATATCAAGGCACTGACTCCTTCTAAGTGCTCCTCTCTCAAATGTGAATTTTATAAAAATATTTAAATGAAGCATGTTTCTTCGATGAGTATGAACATAAAAATTTAATGAAAGTGATCATTGCCATGTCTGACCTACGGATTCAAAGTTACTTGTTGATGTTTTCAATTTTCCATTTTAAACTGAGGAAGGTTAATTGCTATTACCCTTTCATGTTTCTGGTTACACAATCACTCTGATTGAAACACCATATGAAGCTTTAGAAGCTAACAGTGTCTGGTTAAAAGTCAATGTCATCTAAAGAGATGAATGATTAACAGTTGATCTTGAGCAAAATAGCTTTATGAATGGAAAATAGTACAGTGTGACTTCAATCTTTGACTTGAATAACTCTCTATGTTAAAAAAAAAAGTGTGCAAGGTTTTTTGTTTATTTGCTTTGTTTTGTTATACTCTTGAGTTTGTCATATTTATTTAAAACATTTATTTCCAGGGTGCAATATGAGCTTTGCTGCCCGAATCAAAGACAAAATGGAATTTTATGAAAGGTTATTATCAAAATCCCTTACTGTCTTTTAGATCACAGAAGTATAGCTCAATACTTCACTGGAATTTTAAAACATCAAGATAGTTGGCTCAGTGTCTGTGGCTCAGCGGGCTAAGGCGCCAGCCTCGTACGCTTGAGCTGGCGGGGTTTGAATCCAGCCCGGGCCCGCCAAACAACAATGATGACTGCAACAAAAAAATGGCCGGGCGTTGTGGCGGGCGCCTGTAGTCCCAGCTACTTGGGAGGCGGAGGCAGGAGACTGGCTTCAGCCCAGGAGGTTGCTGTGAGCTGTGATGCCACAGGACTCTATCTAGGGTGACAGCTTGAGGCTCTGTCTCAAAAAAAAAAAAAAATCAAGATAGAAAGTAATATACATAGAATTATTTAGTTATAAGTTTTAAACCAGAAGGCATTTTCAAAATTCTCAAATCTATTTGCTTCATGACATAGAAACAGTTTAAGATACAGAGAGAATAATTGAATTGCCCCAGATCATAATGCAGAATAAAAATCATCTCTCCTGCCAATACTGGTCAGGCCCAGGTGTCAGAATTTGTATACCACACATATTAACTTAGTTGTTCCCACACCTTGAGGCTTCATATCTGTTAAATTTAAAATAAGTAAATAAAATATGAGAGACTGACAAGAGGTTTATAGAGTTGATTCCCACCAAAGACAAAATCCAAAAATAAAATCAGACTATATATAAAAAAGAGAATATAACTAACTTCTTTTGATCATACACACACACACACACACACACACACACACACACACACACACATATATATATATATATTTATTTATTTATTTATTTTGCAGTTTTTGGCCAGGGCTGAGATTGAATCAGCCACCTCCAGCATATGGGGCCAGCGCCCTACTCCACTGAGCCATAGGTACTGCCCCTTTTGATCATATTCTAATAGAATGTTTTACTACTACCAAAAGGAAATAGGGATTATCTAAAAGAAAATTCAAGAAAATATCTTTATGAAAATATTATTCTGCAAAGCATACATTTTATTATTTCATCTTTTTTTTTTGTTATATTTCTGGACCCAGGAATATGCCAACACCTGCCAATGCTAGTTCATTTGCCTTTTGAGAAACTAAGTCTTCCAGTTTCATAACCACCCAGTAAAGAAGGCTGAGCAGGTTTCCACACTTTACAGATGAAAACAAAATGGTTGGCTATGGATGATCCAAGGTCACGGATAGAAAATGATGGACATGGGAATGTTGGACTCGGGGCCAAAATCTGACATCATTTCCACTGTATAGTCTCAGAGAAAAGATAAAACAGCTTTCTCACTTTAAAAGAAAAAAAAAATTACCTGCAATAAAAACATAGCTTAAAAACAGAAGCATACATAAAATAATCTTCCTAGTAAAGAGCTTATGCAACTTGTTGTGCTACATTTTTTTGATGAAAAAGAAGTAGGTTATTATATACCATTTTAAATCACATTTACCTCCTTTATGCGGAAAAGTAAAAAAGAATCAAGTTATTGTTAAGAAAAAAGGCAGCTGTTTATACAGTTCTATTCAAATAACTTTCTAAAAAAATACTTCTTTTCTCTAACTAGAGAAAAGAATAAAATGGTGATATTAAATAGTGAAACAAAATTATTTTGGAGTCATAATTACGTAGATATTTTATCTCCTCCATGCTTCAGCACTAGGATAAATCAACTGAAGAATGTATCAGTGGTTATTTTTCTACATTTATATGTGCAATTACTGAGTTGTGTCACTTTACTAGTTGAGAAGAGTTTCTAATTAAGTCAAATACTCTCATGTGATCATTCATCCATTCCATCAACAAATACTTATTAATCCTCCACTACTGTCCAGGCACTGGAGATATAGCCCTGATTACATAAGACAGCAACCCTCGCCACAGCCTTCATTGCAGGAAGGAAATAAGGACACTAAAAAAAATTAGTTATTTTTTCCCTCATGGATTAAAAGGGGTATGGAGAACAACAGAAATTCCTGATGAAAGTGAGACAGTGAATCCCACGTGGGAACCCGGAGGAAGGAGGGGCAGTCAGAAGAAGAAGAAATGGAATGACCCTGTAATAAGATGGTGGTTGGCATGTTTAAGGAAACAAGAAGTTACTGTGGTTGGACCTGAGTTAACACAAATTATCTACCTAATACCAGTGTTATGGGACAAGACACATTCCTATAGCACGATGTACATGTATTTATTTGCTCAGTGAATAACTACTGAAATAGCTACTGAGCAAACACTAGTGATCAGAGAGAACTTCTTGCCTTTTTGGAGTTTCATACAGTATCTGGATAAAGAATCCAACATGGAATTACAAAAATGAACTATTGAAAGGGTGGCGCCTGTGGCTCAGTGAGTAGGGCGCCAGCCCCATATGCCAGAGGTGGTGGGTTCAAACCCAGCCCTGGCCAAAAACTGCAAAAAAAAAAAAAAAGAACTATTGAAAGCCTACAGTTAGGGGGGATTGAGAAGGTGTTTCTTTCTACCGTGGCTACACTAAAAGTGCATGTAGTTTCCTTTTAGAGGGAAACTACAGGAAAAGAAAATACAAAGACCTTGAGAAGGAGAGGAGCACTGCAGCCAATGAGAATGCAACCTAATGAGTAGGGGGTGAGAAGCAAAAGATGTGGGGGGGTATTTTTATTTCAGAATATTATGGAGAAAAATATTTTGGTTATATGAATTGGTCTTGGATAGTGTGAGTCAAAGTTATAAGTGTTTTTTGTCAAAGTGCACTAGAGCAAAGGTCAAAACCTCTGTAGAAGAGTAACTTAGGCTATATCTTTTTAAAAAAATGACCTTATTGATTTCCTTCTTAACAACTGTGGTAATCAATATACTATTCAATGATATTAGATTTTTTTCTTCTAGATTTTACCCACTTAACACAGTACAAAAGATGTTTTCTGAGCCCCTAAGGTAATACTTAAAATTCCTTTATACTTGAATTACAAGAATCATCAACAATTTAGTAGTAAATGTTTATAATGGGTTTGGTTTTCATTATGATTAATTTTAATTTTATTTTGAAATTCATGCCCTGCTTTACACATACAAAATATTAGATATTGATGCAGAGCTAGATAAGACACATACATGATTTGTACATCTTTCTTTTGGGAGTTCAAGTGTTTGCTTTTTAATGAAAATATAAAATCTTTACATGCATAAACCTTGCACATGTTTGAACTTTTTGATTAAGTATTTGGTTAAAAGCTTTTTTCACACTAATATGACTTCTGCTCTTAACTTAGTACAATTTAAAATTTTGCCAAATGTTCTTTTATTATGTGTATTTGCTAAGTGATTTCATAGAAGGCAAAATAATGATAATAAATATCTTTTTATTGTCTTTATTGAAACGATGAATATATTATAAAATAATAAGTTAATTTAAAATTGACCCTGATTTTATTGCTTCAAAGATATTTTTATTTTGAATTTCAAATATACAGCCATCTCATTTTTTGACAAATAGCACTTATTATAAAGAACCTCAGGGTCATTATGTGTGAGCTATAGTATTATGTAAAAATGAGAACTATTATTGATATTTCTAATAATTTGCATTTTCTTTGTTAAACAGTGACCCATGTACTAACATTTCTGTCAAGTTAGTCAAAGCAGATAACTATGTTCAAGAGAAAAAATCAAGATGCTTGTTATTAAATGGTATCTCACAAAAAGTATTAATGTTATATAATAAACTGATAAGATATATAATTTACTTGTTCCAGTATTTCCTACAAAGCACAAAGAGAAGGCAAGAACACACACACACACACACACACACACATACATGCACTCAATTCCTTTGACTTTGCAGCTCAACTAAGCTGCACTTCTTTCTCTTCCATTCTTACAGATCCATTTCCATGTGATGTTACTTAGCACTTCATATTAGTATCTGGCTTCAGCATCTCTTGCTACTGGAACTATGAACTTCAATGTAATTGAAAATCAATCTTCTAGATCCTTTTAAAAATCCTTTGTATCAGCCACAATATAGGTTTAATAGCATCTATTATACCCCCTGCTAATTGGTCACACAACCAATATTTTAGAATTCTTAATTTTTCAAAATATAGTCTACTTTTGACTCTTACTAACTTCTCCTTTATGTTCAGCAGAAACTTATCTTCTTGTTGCCTTCTTTCCATTCACAGTAGCTTTCCCACTTGGTCAAATATAATGTGTTATTTATAAGTCTTATCCACTTTGAACAGCACTAAAAGTCACAATACAATGAGGGTAATCATAAATAAAAGTAATGTAAGTGCAAATAAATGCTAAGAGGGTTGAACAGAGGCATATTTTAAGATGGGTTATGAAAAGAAGAAGGCAATTTTCATAGAAATAGTTGGAATATATTTTAAGAAGAAAGAATATCACACATAGAAGAATGCAGATAAAAACTATTTTATGCCTATATATGGTGAACAGACCAATCTCACTCAAATGTTGAGTATGGATAGGGAAGAAATGGGGCATAATATTGGAAAATTAAGGAAATCTTTTAGAGCGCTTTGAATAACTAGTTAAAAAAATTAATTTCATCTAGTACAAGGTATAAATTCTTTGAAAAAATATTTATTTTGTTCATTTTCATTTTTAGTAGTCCAGAGCTGGGTTTAAATCCACCAGCCCTGGTGTATGTGGCCAGTGTCCTACCCAATGAGGTATAGGTGCCGCCCTTTGAAAAAAATTTTTGAGTATTCCTGTATTCAAAGTAATATCATAAATATAATCTTGAGCCAATGAAAATGAAAAATGAATTTTAAAAGAAAAATATAATGAAGCATAATGTTATTAGTCAATGATAAACTAATCTTGAAATGGGCCTAAAAACAAGAAGAATAGTCAGGAACTCATGACTATATTTTTAAAAATAAATATTAAATGCCAAGTACTGAACAGTACTTTACCTACATTATCTCAACCCATCTCATGATAGAACTCTTAGAATCCTTAGTATACAAGAAGAAAAATTAATCACCAAAAGATGAAATAACAAGCTAAAGGTCATATGAGGAGTTGATAATAGTGAATCGGGGCTGTCATTATATAGCTCTCTAATTTTCCATTTGTAGTTTCTTTCACAAGTTTATTGAAAGGCCAATTCGATTCTGTACCTTCAATCCAGATATATGTTTCTAATTGTAATTTTCACCTAAGTCTAAATTTTGCATTAATCAACTTGCTCTTGGAAATTTCACCTTTGATTTTGTATCATTCTAAAACTCTAATTAAAAAAAAAAATTCTCTCATTGAACATTGGTATGCTACCTCCTGTCAGATGAGAATCAGTTAACTACTTGTTTTAATTTACTCTGGATAAGTTTTTTCAACCTATTTTTTCTCACAGCATACTTGAACCTGTAGTTAAAATTCTGCCTACACTTAGGGTTGATCAAAACCAGGGTAAAAGAAAGAATATACTTACTGTGCTTTGAATTTCTTTCAAAAATAATTTAATCAATATCTTTAAAAATTTTCCAGGCACAGCATTTGAAAATCACTGCTCTAGATGCCCATCAGCTGACTATTGTCAATTCAGTAAATTGGGTTTGACTTGCTGGTGAACCTTCTCCTTTGTGTGGCTAGGGTTAGCTGTTTTAGTTATTGAATTATAGTATGTTTGCCTTTTATATTCTATATCCTTAAAACGAAGTAAAAACAAAGACAAATGATCCTCTCAATAGACATAGAAAGCATTTGAAAATATTCAGGACCCTTTTATACGAATGCTTAACAAAATAGGCAGATTCCCCTCAGAACTGGAGCCAGACAAGGTGCTCAGTATCACCATTTGTGTTCAACATAGTGCTGGAATTCCCAGTCAGAGCTATCAGACAAGAAAAGGAAATCAAGAGTATTCATACAGGAAGAGAAGAGGGCAAACTATTTATCACTCTTTGCTAAAGATAAGATCTTTCATCTAGCAACTCCCAAAGATCCTGCCAAGAGTATCCTGGAATTAATAAATATCTTATATAATTACTTATGCAACATAGAATAGGGAAAATTGAGTGAGTTACTAAGTGTCAGCACCTTTTACTGCCACTTCACAAATAGCTCTGGTACTCAGTTATGTTCTCTTTTTCTTGGACTCCTGTTTATTTTTTACTCAGGCTAAAATAGTGATAGCAAAGTTTGACTTCTTTCTGTCTATGTGGAGTACTGGTGAATTTTCTTCCATCTTCTTAGTTTCTTTTCTTCCTTTCTCTGTGAGAAACACCTCCTTTTGTTTTCCTTTTGAGGCTCACAAATCCCTTTTTATTTCACATATTCTATTACATTTTTACAACTTGTATTATATTTTTGACCTAAATTTTACTCAATACATTTAATAAAGTTAAAAATTAATAGGTGACCAAAGACTAAAAATAAATTCTATTTCCCTTAGTTTATTAAGGAAGAGGAATAATATTAATAATATTAAGGAAGAGGAATATCTTCCTTAATAAACATGATCGCATGTCATTTTCTAGATATTCTTTCATTCTTACTCCTACCACTACAGCTTTAACTAATTGTTCTGTCTTATGCTATCTGAGGTTTATAGTTCCTTATACACTCTAATTTCATTCTAAATTATAACTCAGGGCTACTTTGCAAGCATCTGACTATGTCTCCTTTAACAATATTCAGCATAATAGGACTTGGCCCCCTCATCGGACGCTGAGTATTTCATCACTTGTGTTGAAAAAGTTAATACTTTTAATTTTGTGTCTGTTTTCTCCTCCAAAATATGTCCTCTATGAGACTATGTGTTGTGTTTTTCTTCTCAATATTTCCCTTGCCTAGAATGATGTCTTATAGAACATATTAACATATTATTAAAACTAGAACATATTATTAAAAAGATTATTTGGAATATATTATTAGACCATATTATTAAAAATATTATTTAAAACATATTATTAGAATGTATTATTAAGAATATTGCATTTTTTATAGAGATACTGCATGTGTTTTTCTAAAGTATATGTTATGCCAGGAATCTATGGATGGAGTGTTGGTGGTGGGGGATGCTGTTTTGTGTGTGTGATTATACAAGCATATGTGTTGGTCATTTTAGACAATGTTCGAATGTTGTAAGTATTGTAGTAAAACATTTTATAGAGAACTATAAAAGATACATGTTTTCCACCTTGAAAATATTTTCAACTTAATTTGGGCAGGTTTACGTTTCAACATGGAATACTATAATTCAATCTAAAACAATATTGATCTGTGGTTTTGGACTTTTTTGCAATTAAAAGAATCATTTTTTCAAATGTGTAGAAGACATCAAATTTAGAAATTTGTGTAGTTTGGCAATAAGAAAGCATAGGATAATATTTCAATAAACAGAGCATATATTACTCATATTAGGGAGTCAAGAGGAAGAAATATATTGACATTAAATAATTAAAAACTGATTAATGGAAAAATAAAATAGGCAATTACAAAATAATAAGTAGCTTTGGTGATTTACCAAAATGGCATAAATGCAACCTTGTACTTTTCAGTAGTATAAATATCTGCTATGGAATCCCAGTAGCTAATCACACGAGTAAATGTATTATGAGATTCTAGAGATCTGGGTAATCTCAGACTACTGTTAACCTTTCTTCAGAAACAGATGAATTGCCACGAGTACAGTGCAATAGTGAATCAATTACTGTCCATGCATTCTTTAAAAATTGAAAATTGGGTAAATGGTCTTTTTATTAATTACTAAAATATCATGATAGAGGACACAATCACCTTCTCTGTAAAGGAGATTTAATGTGCATATATTCAGCTTTATATTTATAAGAAGGTTTATATATTTCTTTTAGATGAAATGATATTTAAATTTTTGATACATTCAATTTCATGTACTTTCCTAAAAAATTCATTTTCTGCATACTTTTTATTTTAGTTTTAACTACTTGTCTTTTAATATGCTTGTTAAATCTATGATACTCTCCAAACTTCACAGCTAACACTTTTTTATTATTTGTCTAAAATGTCAAATTTTAAATTTTAGGAGAGTTAATTGAAGTACTGAAGAAGCAAATAACAAAATATTTTTAGAGTCTTTGTGATGGTAAGGAAAATGTTGGGGTAGACTAATGGGATTATTTTTGTATGTGTGTGTGACAAGAATACTTAATTTGAGATCCACCTTCTTAACAGACTTTAAGCACATAATACAATATTGTTATCTAAAGGCACATGTTGTATCGCAGACCTCTATAACTTTCATCTTGCATGACTGAAATTCTATTCCATTCACTAGCAGCTCTGACTTTCCCCATCAATTAGCCCATAGTAAGCACCATACTGCACTTTGCTTGTATGAGATTGACTACTTTAGATAACTTACAAAAGTACAATTATGCATTGCTTGTCTGTTGAGACTGCCTTAGTTCACTTAGCATGCTGTCCGTGTGTATTCATAACAAAGTTGATCTGTGTTATCATTTCTTCCATTTTTAAAGGCCGATAAACATTCTCCATTGTGTGTGTATACACACACATATATACATACATTATATATAAGGGTATGTGTATATGTATAATACACATGTATATATATATCACATTTTCTCTTATTCTTTCATACCTTAATGAACATACTGATTGTTTCCACATCTTGGCTATTGAGAATTGTGCCTCAATAAACCTGAGAACACAAGTGTCTCTTTTAGATGCTGACTTTAATTCCTTTAGCTCAGTGGTTCTCTACCTTCCTAATGCCGCAGCCCTTTAATAAAGTTCCAATGGGTTCCACAGGTCGAGAAACATTGTTTTAGATAAATGCCTAGAAGTGGGATTCTTGGATCAAATGATATATGTATTTTTAATTTTTTGAGGAAATTTCATATTCTTTTTCATACCAGTTGCAACATTTGACTTTCTCACTAATATGTGTTCTAATTTCTCTACATTCTCACCTGCACTTGGCATTTTTTGTACATTATTACCCCTTTCAATAGGTATGAGATGATATCATTATCACTTTGATTTATATTTCCATGATGACTAATGGCATAAAGCATTTTTTTCACATATCTGTTAGTGATTTGAATGCCTCCATTAAAGAGACGTCCGTTTAAGTCCTTTGCCCATTTTTTTAATTGGGTAATTATTACTTTTTTTGCTATGCGTTGCTGAGTTCCTTGTATATTTTAGGAAATGAACCACTTATAGTATTTACGATTTGCAAATATTTTTTCGTTTTCCATACGGAGACTGCCTTCTTACTCCGTTAATTATTTCCTTTATGTACAGATTTTATATTTTTTACTTTAATGTAATTCCACTTGTCTATTTTGGCTTTTGTTGCTTGTGCTTTTTGCATCATATTGCCAAGATCATTAACTATAACAATCTATTTTAAGCTGGCAACAAGTTAACTTTAATCACATAGAAAAATTCTACAATTTTACTGCTCTCTTTCTCATACACCTTATACTATTTATTTCAAATTTTATCTCTATTTGTATTATGTATCCATCGATACATATTTTGTTTACAATTATTTTAATACTTTTGTATTTTAATTTTATACTACGATGAATAGTTATCACCACTGTTATAATGGTATTTATTCTGCATTTGTCTCTATGTTCACTTTTACCAATGACTTTTCACTGTCTATGCTACAGTGCTGCAATTTAGTAACCTTTGTTTTGTTGAAGAACTGTCTTTTAGCATTTCTTCTAAGGCAAGTCTACTAGTGATGAAATCATCTCCAGCAGCTATTGTTTGTCTGAGAAGATCTCTTTTTCTCCTTTGGTTTTGAAAGACAGTTTTGCCATGTGTAGTATTCTTACTTGGCAGTTATTCATTTTTTGGGTTTTTGGTTGTTTAGTTTCACTTTCAGCATTTTAACAAATCATCTCACTCTGTTCTGGTCTGCAAGATGTCTACTGAAAAGTCTGCTAATCGTCTTATTATTCTCTTGTTTTTGACAAATAGGTTTTGTTTTGCTGTTTTCAAACTTCTTTTTTTTTTCTGTTAATAAGGTGTATATCTCACAAATTTATTCCCACCTCCATGATACATTAGCATTTCTTTTAAAAATGACTTACAACATTCAGCTTATTTGGTGTGTTTATGTCATACTTCTTCTTTTTTAAAAAATAATTTTATTAAATCCTAATTGTGTACATTGGTGCAATCACAGGGCACAATGTTCTTCATATACAATCAGAAATATTTTGATTGTACTGTTACAGATAGCCTTCATGGCATTTTCTCCTGAAGACCAAAAATCACATCATAATAAAGATATTTGTACCAGAATGTTTATTGCAGCCCCATTCATAATTGCTAAGTCGTGGAAGAAGCTCAAACTTCTTTTTCTTTGATTTTGACATCTCGTCATTATGTACCTTGGCGAGCGTCTCCTCAGGTTTTTCTTCTTTGGGAACTTTGAGCTTCCTGGATCTGGATGTCCATTAACTCTCCCAGGTTTGGGACGTTTTCAGACATTATCTATTTCTCGTGTTTTCTCTCTTCTCTGGGATTCACATTGTACATGTCCCTAGAAAAGCTGGACTATTGGATGCTTTTCCAACTCTTTCCCTCCCAGGGAAAAGCTGAGTTTTTTGTTTGTTTTGTTTTTTTTAACCTGCTTTTTGTTCACTGAGCTGTTGGGAAGGGTCTGTGGTGACTTGTTATATGCTAAAAGAATGACTATTTCGTTTTCCTGCCAACCTCAGCCCATTCAGGCAGTTAATGCGAGAATATGCTGTGTCCATTTGATGCTCTGAGATGGGCAAGATGAAAAAACAATCTTTTGTGCAGCCCCTGGAAAAGTTTGCCATGTGGTATATTACTCTTCCCTCAAGAGTCTCTGGGATTTGGGGTTCAGCGCCCTCTTGCTCTGCACTGAGCTGAAGGAGCAGCTGTGGTTGGTGCTCCCACTGAGTTCACACCACACTCTTTGTTCTTGATAGTTCCTTCAGCAGTCGGTCCCTCTGTAGGAGGCAGAGACTTTAAATTCTACATGTGCCAGACAGTTCACTCTTTTGCTCCTCAGGGAGAAGCTGAAAATTGTTTCCCTTCCAACTGGATATCACTGTCAAAGTTGGGGAAGGGGATTATGGCAAGAGAATGCCCTTACTTTCTTTATTGTTTCCATATAACCACACTTCTACTTGCTTGTGTACAGGAGTTTTTTAGCCATTTTCTACATTTCTCATTAAAGATATTAATCCATGTGTCGAATTGTTATGTCTGTGGTAAAAACGGAAAATAAAAGGTAGAGAGCTTCCTTTTGCATCATCTTGCTGATGTTACTTTCAACTGGGACATTTTGTAACATAAGTAAACCAGTAGCATATAAAAGGAAAAGTACAAATTGACAATAAGACATTAAACAGAAATTCCATATCATTTAACTTTCACAAAAAAGCAATTCTATTTCAAATATTTGGTGGTGTAAGCTGTATCCACTTAATATACTTTTATAATATTAGAAAATCTTTCTAAAAAGCATAACTTCACTGGACTTCAAGGAAAGGGGTTATAACAATTTTCTCTCATGCTTGAGAAACTTCTTGAGGATAGAAAACACATAAGATTAAAATGATAAAGGTAAGAGACCATGAAAACCTTAGTACAAAATACAGTAATAAGAATCACAGCCATAGTGGAAATAGCTATGATTAGATTAGCATGTTTCAAGGGCGTCCAATAGAAATTCCACACATAAGACCGAGAAACCAGAAATTCAAAGAGGTAGACTAGGCCCAAAGGCCTCACCACCACATAAGCATGCACCTTCCAACCAACACCAAGCATTTCTTGGAAACAGCTTCCTAAGAACAGATGTGATGTTCCTGTAAGTATTCCAAGTATGGAATTTGGGATGGGAATATAGCAGGTATATGAAAGAAACTAGAAACTATATGAAACAGGGGAACAAGTAAACTAAGACTACCTCTGATCATAGAGAAAATAAAAATAACTTAGAAAATAGAATTTTACAATTTCTATTTGGCATTGGCAATGCTTTTGCTTCTCAAAAATAAATTTTAACTTAATGACCCCCAAACAAGGAATGCATTATCTCAATCATTGTATGTGACTGTGTATAGAATTATCAGAGTTAACGAGAATAATTATGGATATAGAAAACATTTCTAATAAAATTATCTTTGAAGAAAAGAAAATGCAAAAATGTAAATGATATCCTAATTTAAGTGTTACTTTTAAATTTAGTCAGATTATTTTAAATTATTCTCAATGTATGTATCGATCAATTTTATCTATACATTTATTGATTAAACTTATTTATCAAATTTAGGGTAGACATTTCAAATGTCAATTTACAAGTGGTATCTGTGAGTAAAATATTACTTCAACATTGTTTTTTTAACAATGGATAGTGGTCACAAAACTAAGAGTAAAATAGAGCACCTCGTAGAACATTGATTACGTGTTTAAACGCATTTAAGCGAGTATGAGAATGTTTTCAGGCATAGGATACACTGACAAATTCTACGGTATTTTGTGTTTTCAAGTATTTCACTAAATAGACTCAACATTTTAATCATGTTGCATCAAATTATTATTTGACTACTCAATCTACCTAAAAAAAAATCAACAGGACTTCTCAGAATGGTTGAGTAGTTGCAGATTTTGTTTGTCATACCTAGCACCTATAAAAGCTTTCTCTCATTATGCAAAAGGTCATGAATAATCAGGTCAAGGCAGTATGCAAAGAAAATTATCAGACTGTGAAACTAAGGGAAGGCCTATTAGGCAGAGGCTGTACACCTGTTTGCTCATTTCTCACTTTAAATGGTTTGTCATGGTATTTATAAAATCTCATTAACCTGAGAGTTCTATGATGAAGTAAGAAAAAAAGGTACCTTAAAATAAATCCTACTCAAGAATAAGGTATATGATATTATCCTGCATGATTCTTTTCTCTTTTTTGTTTTTTTTTCTTGGGACAGAGTCTCAAGCTGTTGCCCTTGGTAGAGTGCCGTGGTGTCATACTCACAGCAACCTCCAACTTAGGCACAAGCGATCCTCTGGCTTCAGTCTTTATATGTTTAGTAGAGACAGATTTTCACTTTTGCTCAGGCTGGTCTTGAACTGGTGAGCCCAAGCAATCCACCCTTCTCGGCCTCCCAGAGTGCTAGGATTACAGTCGTGAGCCACTGTGGCTGACCCCTGAGTAATCCTTTAGAAATCAAACCTGTGTTTCATGTATATGTGAAATATATATTACAAACAAAATACATATCCAAAAATTATATAATTTAGAACATATGTAATAAAAATTTTATTTTTATACCTTATTGAGCAATTCTAACACTGAAATCTATAATTTTTTAAAAAATTCCTGACATTAGAGTAAAAACCACAGTCTGTGCTTGACATAATATCCACTTCAAATACAGTTTTACCATTAAACTGAAATTTACATAAAATTCAAAGCAGTTAGAGCAGTGATGTAATTTTTTATTCCTTATACATATTGCTATTATAAAGACATATTTTTGCTTACACTACAATTTATTTTTATTTCATTTTACATATTTCCATGTTATTAAAATAATAGAAATTTAATGTTTAAGGTATACAATATGTTGTTTCTGTACATATCCTTCTGTAAGCCCTTACAAATATTATGGAACAGTATAGTAATTATAGTTAACTACAATATATTGTGTATTTCAAAATAGTTATAAGAGAGGATTTGAAGGCTCGGCGCCTGTGGCTCAGCGGGTTAAGGCACCAGCCATGTAAACCTGAGCTGGTGGGTTCGAATCCAGCCTGGGCCCACCAACCAACAATGACGGCTGCAACCCAAACAAAAATAGCCGGGTGTTGTGGTGGGTGGCTGTAGTCCCAGCTACTTGGGAGGCAGAGGCAGGAGACTCGCTTGAGCCCAGGAATTGGAGGTTGCTGTGAGCTGTAATGCCACGACACTACCCAGGGC
>CAUYON010105936.1:0-18222 GCA_963573935.1 Arctocebus calabarensis | reverse complement strand
CTTGAGCCCAGGAGTTTGAGGTTGCTGTGAGCTATGATGATGCCACTACATTCTAGCCTAGGCAACAGAATGAAATTTGTCTCAAAAAATAAAGAATAAATAAAAAAGAAAGAAAACTATAAAACTCAATATGTCAAGTTGCATAGTTCTCACTGGCAAATAGAAGGAGGTATAAAAGTTAAACCATGAATAGAAATACTTTCTGGTACTAAATGTCAGTAGGTATTTTATCATATGGTTATCTTTAAACATTAGACATTAGATAATATATTGATCAATGTCTTTGACTATCATTTTCCAAAATATATAGATACCTTTTGAAATTATTCTTTTGAACACTGGGATGATACTATTATAACAAAAGGGGTAAGTATTCCAAAACACCCCATAGCTGTCTTATTAGGGAAGTAGATTGGGGCTGGGTGGAATAAACTTCAGGGTACCATGCAACCAGAAGATGCATTTATGATGTGAACTCAAACACCAGGGCTCTCTTGCTTTTGCTGGAAAGCCTAAGTAAATTTTAGTGGAGGCCAAGGAGGCCTACCTATACTTGTGCTGGTTTTCACAGGAAAGTACACACACACACAACTTAATTATATTTTCCTTCAGAGATTTAACACTATGGTTCATAAAAGCTCCAGTTTGGAAGTGGGGAAAGTCTTTATTCTAACAATTTAGAGCTTCTGGGAATGTGTGATATTAAAGTCCCAAAGGGAGGCTAGGTGGGACTTCCGCCCACACTCCCCTTTCCCACCAGATGCAGGTTACATCCAAAGAATCAAGTTAATAGAAACCACATTCCAAAGTGAGACCCAAAGAGGTAGGGAAAAAATGGATTATTTTTAACCACCCCTCTAATAACCATTTTAAAAATAGATTCAAAAGTGAGAGCTGAGCAACAAGATTTTCAGTGAGAATTTTTGGAGAAAGCTGATGGTGTGTTGAGGAGCCCCCAACACCCTTGCACATGAGGAAGAAAATTGGAGAATGTGTCTCCTTCCCCTGTTGGTAGAGGGGCTTAAGGAGAATGCCATATACTCCATTTTGGAGGAACAGTGAATTGGATCAGTCTGGAAAACCGGGAAGGGCTGGCTAGCAAACTGGATGGAGGAGCCAGGAGCGAGGGCTGGGCTGGGCACATGAGTAAAGGGAATGGATGTCGGCTGTGGACCATGAATGTTGCACAGGGAGTTGGATGCTACCCCAACAATTCAAGAAGGAGAGATGTCACTGGATTTCCCAGAACCAAGGAAGTGTAGACCACTGCTTGGCTTTAGATGAGTAGAATCTTGTCCTAGGACCTGGTTGATAGAGGGTGGAGAGGATTTCTGAAGAAGCTTGAACTTCATTACCAGTCAAATCCTGAGGAGGCCCACCCTGGAACTTTGCTGTGCCCTTCTTCAGTTTCCCCTCCTCTGCCTCCAACCCTGGGGACTAATGTGGTGTCTCAGAAACGATAGTCAGCAGCTGAGGGGAGATGATAAAGGAAAAGGGAGTGCATCCCAGCTGCTCCATCCTTGTGGTTGGCCCGAGCTGGAAGGGAGGCCTCATCTTTAGTCCAGTTCAGAGTTCAAATTATTCCATAGAACTGACCATTTAATGTCTGCACGGAGATTGTATTTCATGACTTCAATGACTGTAGGTCTCTATTTTAACTCAGAGGGACCAGAAAGTCAGAGGGTCTGCCAGAGTTTCCTCCAGGGCCAGAGCAGAGCCCACAGCACACATTCACAGGGACCCTGGAAAACCACAAAGCTGTGTGACCTTGGCACAGTGTAATGGACACAAGTAAGTTCAAGCTCGTCTCTGCCATGAGCTGGGGCAATGAGGGTGAGGAGTTCACTGAGGGCAGTTTTGGGTGCAGAATGTCCTCAGAGGGGCCCCTCCCCGGTGACAGGCCAGGAAACAGAGCCCACTGTCTGGCACCTGGGAGTCTGTCACCAAGACAGCGAGAGACTCCTGGGAGGCAGGAGGGCAGCGGGGCCAGCACAGCACATCTGCAAAGGCTTGCAGTCCAGGCCTGGCCCACAGGGCACTGCCAAGTTGGCAACACAGACACCATGGGAAGTTAGCCCAGTGATGGGCTCTTATGTCCCAGGTACAGGGAAGGGAGGTGAGTTCAGAGCCAGAATCAAAAGAAGGTGTAATTAGAATCTGCAAGGAGATACAAACGAAGGCGTAATACCTGCCCTCCCACAGCTGAGACTACTTGGAGCGCCGTGGAAGAAAGGCTCAGCATAAATATAAAGTAATATTATCATCGTCTTAATTATAATTAGAACCTACAAGTTGAGTCTTGAAAGATGTTTATAGTATATCCTTACTTGCTTAAGTCAGCTTCCCAGAAAGAAGGGGAAAATAGACTTGGATGTTTTTAATGTGGACAATAGATTAGTCCATTTGTCAGATATACTGTCTAAAGCCCCCCTAAATGAAGGCTGTCTTTTGGGACTCTGGTTATTAAAGTACTTGTTAGAGCCTGAAAGCTCAACATGGCAGAAAAATAGGCTAATTTTTTTTTTTTTTTTAGCTTTGGAGAGCTTCAAGTCAGTTGGAAGCTCCCACCCACTGTGAAGTAATGTACCTGGTAAAATAGCTGGCAAATTACCCTTGACTCAGGCCTGTTAAGTGACAGGTCTGCAAAGCAGAACATGAGGGAAGGATGCTGAAGAAAACTGAGGGAATCCCACATGTTCCTGATTAGTCCAGAACTGATCTCCTGAGGATAATTCAGGCTCAGAGTGGGGCCAGAGTGGGAAATGCCATCCCTTATTTAGCTGTTATGGGAAGCTCTGGTGAAAACCTGGTGAGAGCAGTTTAGGGCTGATGGTGGCAGTGAGGTCTCTGCTTCTGTGGAATTTGGCTTCCCACACTGTTCCTGCGCCTGGTCTCTGGGAACAATTCAGAAATGGTTGTGGTTGGCAGAGCCATGGAAACCAGAATTCTGTAGATGGGACAGAAAGAGTCACACCCTGTTGTGGTGCAACAAGGTTTGCAGGCTCTGTGATGGACAAACGTCGCATAACAGTGGATGAAAAACGGGCTTAACACAAAGCTCTGTGGACTTGTAGCATAGTCTATGAGGACTTATGTCAATGTAGCCAGAGATTATTTTGCTTCTATCTCACCTCCTGTTCCCAAAACTTAGTCAAGCTCGTTCCCTAGGTTTCCTAGCGCCTCCCTCCTCCCCCATTCATGCCTGGCTCTGCCCATCCCATACTCAGAACCCATTTCTGGATCTCCTTTCCCTTCTCCACTCAGTTCCTACCTTGGTCTCATTCCTTAGGACTCTGATGGTTTGAAACTAAGCAGTTTGGGTTGAACACTTCCCCTCTTCCAGATAACATTGTATACCACCAGGAGCTTCATGGAGTTTTGCCTTCACCTAAAAGGAGGCTGGAGGGAGTGTTCGAGGCCTCAGCTAGCCCAGACGGGGACAGTTCAGTGCGGGGCATCTCTCAACAGCTCCAGAAATTCACAAGTCTGAAAAGTCTCAAAGCAAAATGATTTTTTTTTTTTCAACATTGCTCTGAGTTTTTTGGCTACTATCCTTGCTCAGATAAGTTTTCCTTTGCCTAAATTTCTAATCCTTAGATTTGTCGTGACTCACATTTAAAACAAACAAATTTTAATCCCCTTCCCCCCTAGTGTTGTAGCAGTTTTTTCCTTGAGTGGAAAGAAACCTGGAAATCTGTTCCAAAAACTTTGGAAAGGGAAATTCTGATCTCTCCAACCATCACCAGATATTTTTCACTCATAGGAGTGCTTTACCAAAGTAAAGAGTATTTTGTTATGCCTTCTGGGTAATTTTGTGCAAAAATTTACAATGTCAAGAGAACATGGTTATTAGAAGAAGACCTTGCAAGTCCTTATCATTTTCTCCACAGGTGCTGGCCATGGGGTTCAGAACCAAGTGCCAGCTCTTCCTGCTAAAAATGTTCTCAATTTGATCTCTGCCAGCAGTGAGGAGTACAGTGTGAATGTGTGAATTCTTGCTCCAAACTGGCTAGACCACATTTTGTAAATGTCATTTCTTGGGATCCCATTTTATCTGAGAAATCACATTCCACCAGCACCACTGAAACTAGCTGATGATGCCATGTGAGTCCTGACTGCTGCAGGAGGAAGCCCTTCTCAGGCCCTTTTCAACATGACTGACATTGCTCTCATCAAAGAACCCTTTCAGGATGAACTTAAACTCTCACCTCACTCTATAAATCTCATGAAATGAAAACTAAGTGAGTGCCACTGCAAGCTATTTAATTCTATCTTCTCCTTTATAACATTTGTTGTAACTACTAACGGAACATTAAAAATTGTCTTTCTTGCTTTCCACCAACAGCATAATATGAGTTCAATATACACTAAAATATAAAACTTAAAGTCAATTACATGTTTAAAATACAGATTTCTATATAACAGGACAACAGTCTTAGACCTTCACTCTTAAAAATGTTATAGGCCAGACATGGAAGCTCATACCTATAATCCCAGCACTCTGGGAAGCTGAGATGGGCAGGATCCCTTGAGTTCAGGAGTTCAGGACCAACCTGAGCGAGAGTGAGACCCTGTCTCTACTAAAAATAGAAAAATTAGCTGGGCATTGTGGTGGGCGCCTGGAGTCCCAGCTACTTGGGAAGCTGAGGCAAGAAAAACACTTAAACCCAAGAGTTTGAGGTTGCCATGAATGATGATGCTGTGGCACTCTACCTAGGGTGACAGAGTGAAACTCTGTCTCAAAAAAAAAATTAATGTCATAATTTCCAAAGTATTTTTGATTATGCAAAGTCAGTATCAGCTAAATCTCAAATTCATAATTCTAAGATAAGAGATGCCACTTCAAAATAGAAGAAATTGTTTTCTTCCATAATCATTAGATGTATTATTTTTACTTGGTAGAGTTTTCAGTAAAAGAGTTAAGCTGGCAGTAAAGCCTGGTATTTATTAGTCTAAGAAAGGATGCAAAGAAACATACCCCATACAATCTTCAATCAGATACTCTACTATGTTTTAAAATGTGTTTTATGTATCCACAATATAACTACTACACCTGTATATTTAAACAAAATATAGTTTTTTCACTAAATGCATGATTTAGTGAAAATATGACAAGGCATTAGTATGACCAATAGCAAAACAAATGAACTACCTGTTCAGTAAAGTTAAAGTTGGGGTTGAAAATGTCCATTTTTTCCGCAAATTATAATAAAATTTAGTTTGTCTGGAATCCAAACTACTAGAAACATCAAATGAGGAAAATGTTTTTGAAAATTCTGTTTTTATGGTTTTTGTGATGTGACTAATAACTAAACTGACAAAGAGGAGTGTGTAACTAACAACAAAAAAAATCTTCTGGCTTGGCGCCTATGGCTCAACAGGCTAAGGCACCAGCCACGTACACCTGAGCTGGCGGGTTCGAATCCAGCCCGGGCCTGCCCAACAACCATGATGGCTGCAACCAAAAAATGGCCGGGCGTTGTGGCGGGCACCTGTAATCCCAGCTTACTTGGGAGGCAGAGGCAGGAGACTCGCTTGAGCCCAGGAATTGGAGGTTGCTGTGAGCTGTGATGTCACAGCACTCTATCCAGGGTGACAGCTTGAGGCTCTCTATCAAAAAAAAAAAAAATCTTCTAAGCTGCATCTTAATAGCCACGTAGTTTCGCCCCAGGATATTCAGCATCTGAGGTTATAGTCTTTTGTGCAAGGTTTCCCACTCATGTGAGGACCCTGGATGGTTCTGAAGGGTTGTGTGCAGCCAGTGTCTAAGTACAACGTCCACAGAGCACACAGGTAGAAAATGTAGTGGCTAAGTGTGCAGGCTCTGATGCCAGTCAGCCTAGTTCAAATCCCAACCACACCACCATGTATTTGTTGTGTGACTTTGGGCCAATTATCTATCTCCTTTAGCCTCCGTCACTTTATCTGTTACTATGCAAATAAAGTCATATCATTGAATTATTGTGAAGAATACATGAATGTAGAGTGCCAGGCATCATATGAACTCAGAAAAGGTACTCAATAAACATCAATAATTATTATTCCTGAATGTTCTTTTTCCTAAGGATCCCAACCTACAGACTGTGCCTTAACCTGACTAGAGATATGTGATAGGACCTATTCAGGAAGGTTACCATAGAAACTCCTGCCACCTTTCTATTACCCCAGGTGCAGCTCCAAAAATTCCATCACTTGAGCAGTGTAAACAGAGAACATTTGGACACTGGGCATGAGTGTTACTATTAGCAGTAACAACAGCAAACACCTCCTTGCAAGTGTTGAGTGTTCTGCCTTAGGAGCCAGTTGGAATGCAGGGTTCTGGCCCATCTCAGACCCACAATTCCCAAGCTCCTGCTCCTGAGGCTCACCAAGCCATCTTGGCCCTCTGACCCCTTACAGATCTCCTCCCTGCTTCTAATGGCCCAGGACGCCAGATTACAGAGGAGCAGTTCTCCTTTAATCCAGGCCAAGTTAGAGAAAGCATGAAGGACACATTTGTTTCTCTTCGTCAGGTTGTTGGGAGCTGGCCAGGAGGAAAGATGGTACCACAGGAAACTGCAAAGCCAGTGTCAGCTGCCTGGATGTCCCAAGCCACACAGACTCCTGGGGGTGATGACTTTTTCTAACATTCAAGTGGACTGGCAGGAACCCGCATCCCACATCTGGTGGAAGCCAGTATGCCCTTTTCTATAGTGTCTCCGAGAATTCTCAAGTAGCTTACTGGTCTCTTAGACGCTTCTTGCTCAGAGGTCTCACTTCCTCTGCACTCTTGAACAAAGTCTGGGTCTGGCTTCCTAGGACTGCTCTGTTCCCTAGACTGCTTTGTTCCATGTTAAATGTGGCCCTAATTCTTTCATTTTCTCCAAAGCACCATGCAGATGGAGCTGGAGTACGCAGCAGTGTTTGGAGCAAGGGAGGGGTTTTAGCACAGCCCAAAACAGGGAAAACAAGTGCCTTACTAAGAAAGCCCACTAGTTACGGCTGCCCAGGAACTTTCCTGCTGACCATATGACCCTTTAGGCACATCTTGATGCCATTTTTGCAAGTCCCTCCTTCTCCTTTCCCTAGACTTTTTTCCCTTCTCTAGGGGCAGTTTTCCCCCAACCCCAACACTGATTCTTTTCTTATGCATAGTATCTGCTCTCCATCACTTACTCCCCACTGACCTCAGGTCTACCTTTGCAGACCGACCAGCCCATAAAAGTGCTTGCCAGCTAGAGGCTCCTAACTCTGGGCCTTTGCCCTAAAGCTGCATAAAGATGGGACAGCAGCACCACAAGGAAGCTATACTAAAAAATAATAATAATAAAAGATAAATAAAAAATAATAATAAAAAGACCCGACTGCAGCTTGAAATAACATGCTCAAGATTATACATAGGACATTTGCTTCCCTCAGTCTCTATCAGAGGGAGGAGGGCAGTATAGCGGTTAGGACGGGAGATAGGTGTATCTCAGAGTCACAGAGACCCAAAATAACTGTGGCTTAAATGAAATGGAATTTTAGTATCTGTCACACATAGATGTCTGAGCTGGAATTAGAGCTCGGCTGCGTGAAGTTGTCCTCAGGGAGCCAGGTCCCTTTTATCCTATAGCTCCGCTCTTCCTAAGGTGTTGTCTTCATCATCTGGATCCAGATGGCTCATAGCCACATCCTAGTCCAGCCAGCAAGAAGGAAAAATGGGAAGGGCATGCCCCTTCCCTTCAGGGCCTGACGTGAATGTCACCTACATCATCCCCTCACCCACTTGCTTCTGTTGGTCCAAACTTTTTCATCTGACTACCAGAGAGGCTGTGATATATAGTCTTCATGTCAGCTGACCACGTGTCCAGCTTGAAATTGCAGCTCCTACAGAACTTCCCTGACTGATACTGTAGGTACTAACCACAAGTGGCTATTTAAAAGAGGCTGAATTAAGTGAAATTTGAAATCCAGTTCTTGGCCACGTGCATCAGCCATTCCTGTAATTCTAGCATTTTGGGAGGCCAAGGTGGGAGAATTTCGTGAGTCCATGAGTTAGAGATTGCAGTGAGTTATGATTGCACCATTGCATTCCCAGCCTGTGACAGAACAAGACACTGTCTCTAAAATAAATAAAGCAAAAATAAATCTAGTTTTTCAGGCAGCCTAGACACATTTCTAATGATCAGTAGCCACATATGGCTCATGGTGACCACATTGGCTAGTGTAGAGAGAGAACACTTTGGCTCAGCGCCTGTGGCTCAATGGGCTAAGGCACCAGCCACGTACACCTGAGCTGGCGGGTTCAAATCCAGCCCGGGCCCGCCAAACAACAATGTCGGCTGCAACCAAACAAAAAAATGGCCAGGCGTTGTGGTGGGCACCTGTAGTCCCAGCTACTTGGGAGGCGGAGGCAAGAGACTCTCTTGAGCCCAGGAATTGGAGGTTGCTGTGAGCTGTGATGCCACAGCACTCTATCCAGGGTGACAGCTTGAGGCTCTGTCTCAAAAAAGAAAAAAAAAAAAAGAAAGAGAACACTTTAATCATCACAGAAAGTTCTCCTGGATAGTGCTTCTAAAGAAGAAAGTATGAAAGGACGGTGCCTGTGGCTCAAGGAGTAGGGCGCCTGCCCCTTATACCGGAGGTGGCGGGTTCAAACCCAGCCCTGGTCAAAAACTGCAAAAAAAAGAAGAAGAAGAACAAAGTATGAAATACTGGGGCACAGTTGGCAGTCATTGTCACTGTCAGGGCTCATAAAGGGCTCTTCTTCCAGGCCGAGTGTGGTGGCTCATGCCTGTAATCCTAGCACTTTGGGAGGCTGAAGTAAGATTGCCTGAGCTCAGGAGTCTGAGAACAGCCTAAGCAAGAGTGAGACCCCATCTCTAAAATAATAGCCAGGCATTGTGGAGGGTGCCTGTAATCCCAGCTACTTGGGAGGCTGAGGCAAGACGATCAATTGAGCCCAAGAGTTTGAGGTTGCTGTGAGCTATGATGCCACGGCACTCTACCCAGGGCGACAGAGTGAGACCCTGTCTCAAAAACAACCAACCAAACAAACAAAAACTCTTCTTCCCCTTTTGAGAGTAAGTCTTGTGGAGTTTTTTCTAGCCCTACAACTTGAACTTGAGTTTGAGTGTGTTCTGCAGCCACCCACCAGGCAGTTGTCATGGGTAAAGGATCTGACACGTGCCTGCACATACGGGAGAGTAATAAATGTTGATTCCCCCTCCTGTGGCCCGCCCCCTTGCCCCACACATTCTCACATTCCCCCTTTCCTTTGTGGAACTTAGTTACAGAGTCCCACGTCACCTCCCTGAGTGTGAGACACTATTCCTCCACACCCACTCCCCATGGCTGAAGAGGAACTGAGGAGACTGACTCTTCCCACGGTGAGGGACTGAGGTATATGCTGAGGCGGGATTCCAGTCCATGCTCCCTCAGCTTATTCAGCGTCTTCTTTTATGCAGTGGGAAATCCGACTGTCACAGAAAATGATCACTTGCGTTTGCAGAAGAGAGGGGTGCTGTTCTCTCCAGCTGACCCAACTCTCAGCCTGCAGGTGCATTAGTCTAGGATGGTGTTTGCTGGGAACCCCATAGGCTGCGTAAGAATCCACAGCTGATCTTATTTCTGAGGAACTACTGGACCCTGGAAGCTGGGTCATTTTGTCTCCTTAATCCTTGGCTTCTAGAGGCTCCTGTGACCTTAGATCCCCTGTCTGGTGACCAGGATTCTATATCACTAACATTCCAGAGCCCCTATGTGGAGGCAGGGAGGCAGTAAGAGAAAGGAACAAAGGGAGGGAGAAGGCTCATCTGAGTCTGGACTCCTGCCTGAGAAAGAGGAAAAAGCATGAAGTTGCTAATTCTTAAACTTCCTAAAGTCACACACCCATGTGAGAATTTGAGAAAAGTTACAAACTAGATTGTCTTCCCTCCAAAAAAACCCAAGTACTCATCAAAACATACAAACACCTGAGAGGGTTTACGAATCCACTTAATTACATTACATTGCCATTGGGCTTGGAGTCCTAAATGGTCACTGTGGTTTCTGTAAGTTTTGTAAAAGAATATCATGAGACATAAAGAAATTCTTCAGGGTCCCACATTCAGTAAGGGCCCAACCTTGAGAGAGGCCTAGTCACAATGAGATGTCACAGCATGAGGTTTCATTTTGGTTTCATTGTCACTGGGTGTGAGCAACGCCTTCCCTAAGATCTCAGCATGAAGGCGGCCATATTCACCAAGGCTGAGATAATATCCAGATAATGTCCAAAATCACCCAGGAGCAAAAATTGCTCTAATCTGAAGATAGGGAAATTAAAATGCATGAGCAGTGACACCGCATGTGGTTCAACTACCCCAAACTTTCAATTGAGAAAATAAAATGTACTCAGCCCTACTATGAAGCTAATTTATAGCTTTCATATGAAGACTACAACCCAATTATAGCACAAGAATATGGAGAAAGAGGCAAGGGAGGGGAGGGGAGAGATGAGGTTGGGGTGGAGGGAGGGTAATTGGTGGGACCACACCTACAATGCATCTTAGAAGGGTACAGGCGAACCTTACTAAATGCAGAATACAAATGTCTTCATACAATAACTAAGAAAATGCCATGAAGGCTATGTTGATCAGTTTGATGAAAGTAGTTCAGATTATATATGAAACCAGCACATTGTACCCTTGATTGCACTCATGTACACAGCTATGATTTAATAATAAAAACAATTTTAAAAAAAGAGAGAAAATAAAATCCCTGATTTGAGATCTCTTTGGGGGAGAAGAGGTCTTTGCTGTGTTATGTATGGCAGGTGAGGAGCTTCCTGAGGTCTCTCAGCTCTAGCACAGGAAGTAAAGTGCTGAGTGAGCATGGTGCAGGCCACTCCTCAGTAACTATGTTATGACAATGTGTGCCGTGACACCAGGGGCTGCCATCAATGACACTTGTAGCCCTTCCTACTTTGACTATATCTGTAGCTCCTAGGGCAGCTGGAGTTCCTAGCCCTGTAGAAAATCTGTCCTCTCGAATTGATAGTTCTCATTCCTGGCTACACATGAGAACCACCTGCTGCCTGGACACTGCCCTTTGGTCTGGAGTGGGACCCAGGAATCCACTGCAGTAAGAGTTCCCCAGTGGATTCTACTGCATAGTCAGGGCTGATAACCACTCCTTCAGTGTTGCTAGAAACTATTGCAGGTATCCCATGGATGTGTAGGGAATTTAGATACTTAATAATCAGAGAAAAGTTAAAAGGATTGTTCTTTTAATAAAAATGACAGCCTTCGAGTTGGGGAAACTGCCTCATAAAAAAAAAGGTTGCTCACACATCAAACAAATTATACACCACGACCAAGCATTTTATTTTTAATATGAAATATCTTTTGGATATTTTCAACCATACCAGAGTAAACAGTTTTTAATTTAATTAAAAACGAATATACCAACAAGGGATATCGGTTGTGTTAATTAGATCCAAATCATATGCATTAAATCTACCCTTATTATCCTGGGATTCTGAATGTTTAATCTAATTTAGTGAAAATACTGGCATTGTGATTATAACAGAGTCAGGAATTTAGCAGTCAGAAATATACATAATCTCAAATTGATTAACTTGAAAATTGTTGCACCTAGTAAAAACTATACCCTAAATACTCAAGACATAAACACACTAAAAACATACAAAGTAATAATGCAGCAATATAGTTAATATTATATATATGAAGAATGAATGAGAATATAGATTTAAAAATAGGAAAGGAATGTACATTATAAAAAGTTGAATATATTTACAAAATACCTTATCCATGTTATGACTGTAGATAGCACATTTGTTAAGGCAATTTATGAAGCAAGCAAAAAAAACAGAAAGAAGACATAAAACACTAAAACCCGTAAGTTTTTCCTGGGTATTTTAATAACCAAAACACCACGAAATATTTTCTATTAGGAAAAACTAAATACATAAATGGGAAAACACAGTGATTCATATTTTAAATTCAGCAGAAAGCTTGAGGTGAAGAAGTGAATTATTTTTCTTTCACTCGTCATTTACTCTTTTCCAGCTAACATTACACATTTGGTCATCCTACGGTCACTTTCTCTTTCTCACAAGTAATGAAAGAGAAATGACTGCTACTATGTATGTCCTTAATTTCTTACTAATTTTCCTGTTTGGTGGATTAAATTCTCACTTTAATGACTCACTTTTAATCACCTCCATTATGTGGTTCATGTATGATAAAGTACCTTAGTATGAATTTAGGCAGAAGTTCATCACACTGCAGTGCTTGCCAGCCACATGTGTTTAATTCATTAGCCATGTAATAGTCTGAGTGGTTTTAATAAAAAGCATGTTAATTCATAAACTGTCTTTTTTCTTTTTCTTAAGTAATCATTTTTCATAAAGTATAAATTGTGACATTTGACTATCACATCAAATTTTGCTTTTTTATTGTATTTTAAGAACAATTTGCTAAAGATGAAGGGCTAAGCAATAGTTACCAAAACTTGAACTAACATTTTTAGTTAGTTTTTTTTTGGATAGTTCTGCATAAAAATGCACCTTTTGAATTATTCATTCAATAGTTATTTATGATTAAGTATAAGTATGCTGCTTCTGATGAAAAGAAGATCCATTTGAACAACATGAGTCCACTTGTATGCAGATTTTTTCAGTAAATATATTTTAAATTTTTTTGAAGATTTGTTATGATGAGAAAAAACTCAAACCCAAGTAACTTATACTAGAAAGATTGAGAAATTAAGAAAAAAATGGTTATGTCACAAATGCGTGCCTACAAATGTTTTCACAGATAATCTCCCATTGACATGTTAATTGACCATTTATGTCATTGGTATGGCTTCAGATCAGTAGTAGCCCATTAGTAGATAAGTTGGGGTATTCATAAGGTATACATGGATTTTTTTTCTGCAAGAGGGTATGGGTAACTAACCCCAATTGTTTGAGGATCACCTGTATTGTGATATGCTACTTCTTTTTATTTTGGTTGTATTCAGTATTCAGTAACTATTATTGGTTGTACTTGGTTGTATTCAGTATTCAGTATTGGTTGTACTCAGTACTGAATATTGTATTCAGTGTTCAGTATTGTATTCCATATTGGTTGTATTTCGTTGTATCCAGTAACTATTATTGGTTGTATTTTGTTGTATTCAGTATTCAGTAACTATTATTGTATTATGCGGACTATAAAGGTGTTAAAGTGCATTTTTTGCTGTTAATACTTAATATAATTTTTGTCATCCTGGGTTAAAACCTACCACCTTATTATACCTTTATTTAATATTCCTATTCTATGATAATTGCACCTCATTTGCCAGGTATTCTTTTATTAAGTGAATATTTATAATATTTTTTTCAGCTTCATAGTCATACATGAATCTTATTTAACAGTTATTCCAGAAATTATACCAATTATTAATGTTTAAAAACTTAATGTAATTAGTACTTTTATCTCTTTGAGAAACAATAGAGTAGCTTAATCTACCTTTAACTTGGCTTCTCAAGAATTAACTTATTGTTACATATTCTGTCTTGTAGTTGTGAAGTTCCATCTGGTACATTTTTTCTGCTTCTCTGAACTTCTTTCTCTCTATATGGCTGATAATTCTTTCAAGGATTAGTTCCCCATAGCTTAAAATTTTACATATTGTGGAAAATTTTAGAATATGAGATCGCCTTAGACCATAATGTTTTTGCCTATAACAATTAAATGAAACATTCTACTTTGCTAAAAGGACAGGAGGAGAATTTCTTTCTTATACTTTTAAAACTTAAAAGGCTTTATAAAAGTGTACTTTTCATTTTTGCACTTTTCCTGGCTTTTTTTGGTGACATTTATAAAAATGCCTTGTTATTTTGCTTTTTGTTTAACGTGTGTCTTTAACATTTATTCACGTACCTTCTACTTCCCATCTGGTATTACTTTCTCCATTATTTTCTGCCATCTTGAGTGACTGATTATTTTTTATTTATTTATTTTTTTAATAGAGGTTTGCTGGTGTCAATTTCTCTGGTGCTTTGATTGCAGAATTTGCCTTTATTTTACCCTTGTTTGAACTTGTCTTCATAGTCTGTGATTGCATATTTAAGTTCAAAATTGATAGCCATTATTTTCCAAAAACTTTCTAAACAGTATTTCTCCTTGAGGATCAAAATACATGTTGGTTAGAGGCTGTCATATTGTTCCTCATATAACAGATAGTCTGCTCATTTTTTTCTAGTCTACTTCTTTGTTTTTGCGCTGTGATTTGGTGAGATTAAATTTCAGTGTCCTCCAATTCATTTATTTTTTTTTAAGATCTAGTCAGTTTTATAATATTTTCATTTTAGATATTGTCTTTTTTAGCACTAGAATTTTCATTTGGTTTTGTAAAACAAAATGAAATTTCAATTTTCATCCTATTATATTAATGTTTTCTTTCAAATCTTTGTGCATACTTCTAATAACCATTAAAATCTGTTTCTGTCAATAGCATTACTTATGTCATGTTAGTTTCCCTTTCAAATGATTTGATTTTTGTTGTGGATATAGGTCACGCTTTTATCCTTTTTCACATGACCAGTAATTTTTGAAGGCTGCTAATTATAATGATTATTATATGGTTGAATATCTGGATTCCTTTATTTCCTTTTTATTGGGCAGATCATTGGTTTTTTTTTTTTTTTTGGTGATTAAGAAGCAACTAATGCTCAGATGTATTCTTAACATTTTGAAATTTGGTATAGAGTATCATATATTCTAGAGTGGATTAAGCCCTATATTCAAGTAAAAACTTTTCTGATACTTTGTATATTCCACAAGGTCTATCTAATATAGCTGATGGATTTTACATTTCTCACACACCTGACATCTAGTATTTTGTTTAGCTTACTTCACACCTGCTGGCTACTTGCTTTTCCTGTGTTGTTTTATCTTACTCAGTATTATTGAGTCTTACCCCAGGTATGAAAATCTTATTTTCAGTTCAAGACTCAAGCCTATCCAGAATGAATTCTGGTGCTTTCTTTTATTTACTTATTTATTTATTTTTCCTTTTTTGTGTGTGTGTGTGTGTGTGTGTGTGTGACACCTCCGTAGCCATGGTGTCACAGCTCACAGCAACTGCCAACTCCTGGGGCAGGTTATTCTCTTGTCTTAGCTTCTGAGTAGCTGAGACTACAGACACCCGCCACAACGCTGGGTTACTTTTTTGTTGCAGTTTGGCCCGTTGCGGGGTTTGAACCCACCACCCTCGGAATATGGGGCCAGTGACCTACTCACTGAGCAACAGGCACCACCCCCATCTCTCTTTTATTCTCTCCTAAATATTCCAGGAACATTGAAATTCCCCAAGGTCTTTTACTTGTTTTCTCTGACCACCATGATTTTCTGTCCCTGCATTAAGTCAGCAAACTTTCTCTGGGGCTAAATTCAAGATTTTTTTTTTTTGAAACAAAGTCTCACTTTGTCACCCTTGGTAGAGTTCATGGCATCACAGCTCACAGCAACCTCAAACCCTTGGACTCAAGTGATTCTTTTGCCTGAGCCTCCCAAGTAGCTGGGACTACAGGCACCCGCCACAGGCCCGGCTATTTTTAGAGATGAGGTCTTCCTCTGGCTCAGGCTGGTTTCCAACCATTGAGGTCAGGCAATCCACCTGCCTCAGCTCCCAGAGTGCTAGGATTACAGGGTGAGCCACCACGTCCTGCACTCAAGATCAATTTGTTTCTTAACTTTTGTTTCTATTTTTTTCATGTAAAACAATCCACATTGCTTCTTTTACTATGTCTGAATACAGGTACATTAAATATTTTTCAACCTTCTAGTTGTTTTATGGCTGAAGGGCTAGTATGTATTCTTTTATCATTGTTGCATGAGGAATCCTTTCACTTACTTGTAAACAAATTTATGTTATTAGAACTGGTCTATTTTTGCTTTATTCTTAATATGAATCCTTGTTAATATTTACCCACTATCATGGACTGTTTCCTGGCATAGCTTCTTTGACAAGCTCAAGGCGCCTATGTTTGCACCAGGACTACAAGTCTGAGCAATGCACTACTTAATTTCTGGAACTTTCTGCCACATACTCAATAGGCAAATGACTACAGAAGAAATAAGCCACAATTATAGGCCAAACTCTAACTTTCCTTCTCTTTCATATAAGAATTTCTGTTGCCCTAAATATTTAGTGTTTTCAAACATATTTTAAAACAAATACACAAATTTGTAAACAATACCAGTTGTTTTTAGTAAAAGAATAATTTATTTGGCTGACCATTATGTGCTATTACATTTTGTACATTTCCTCTATTGGAAATGTTTTCATTCTAATATTTGTTAGTTCAATTCTTCTTTATATTACTCATGTTTTAGATTATCATACCCATTAGACAATTTTTCATTGCTGTATGCATCTTTAGCAATATTTCATATAAATGTGTAAACTCTTTATATTATTATTATTGTTTTCTTTTTACTTTGAAATACTTTCACGCTCACAAGAAATAATATAGAAAGGCTACCTGTGCTTTTTGCCAACTTTTATCCCAATGATAACATCTGGCAAAATGACAATGATAGATATTGGCATTGATATAGTAGACATACAAAACATTTCCATCATCACAAGGATCCCTTATGTTCCTTTTTTATAACCAGCCTACTTTCCTCCCGCCTGAACCCCAGACCAAACTTTGTAATCAACTAACCTGTTCTCTAATAATTTTTCCAGTTCAGAAATATTGTCTAAATCAACTTATAGACCATGTAAATGTTTATGATTGGTCTTTTTCACTCAGTGTAATTCTCTGGAATGTTTTGTGTTTTTATGCATACCGCTGTTCTTTTTTCTTTGGTATTTCTAAGTACTATTCCATGATATGACTGTACTACATAATATTAAACCATTAACCCATTGAAAAGGGTGAGAATTGTTTCCAGATTGGGCTATTAAGCATAAAGATGATGTACACATTCATGTACAGGTTTTCTGTGCAAATATGCTTATTTGTCTAGAATATAGACCAAGAAATATAATCCTGGATTACATAACAATTGTTATGTTTTGTTTTTTGGAAAAAACTTCCAAATATTTGGGGCATTGGTACTATTTAATGTTACCATCAGAAATGTACAAGTGATACCATTTCTATGAGTTCTTACCAGTATTTGGTATTATTGGTATTTTTTATTCCAACCATTCTGCTGTGTGTGTATGACTATCTTTTGAAGATTTAATCTGTGTTTCCCTAATGGCTAATGATGTTGAACAACTCTTCATGTGCTTTTTTTTTTTTTCTTTGAGACAGAGCCTCAATGTGTCACCCTGGATAGAGTACCATGGCATCCCAGCTCACAGCAACCTCCAATTACTGGGCTTAAGTGAGTCTCCTGCCTCCACCTCCCAAGTAGCCCACCACAACACCGGGCCATTTTTTGGTTGCAGCCATCATTGTTGTTTGGCGGACCCAGGTTGGATTCGAACCCTCCAGCTCAGGTGTACGTGGCTGGCGCCTTAGCCCGTTGAGCCACAGGCGCCAAGCTCTTCATGTACTTATTTACCATCTTTATATCCTTTTCACTGAAATGTCTCTTTATGGCTTTTTCTTATTTTCTAATTGGATTATTTGATTTCTTTTTACTGTTGAGTTTTGAAAGTCCTTTATATTTTATAGACAGGAGTCTTTTGTGCGATATGCAGTGTGAAAATAATTGCTCCTAGTCTGTTTGTCAGTTCGTTTTTTCTCTATAAGATCTTGGAAAAAGCAACAGTTTTTTTGTTTTTTTTAATATTTTTGGAGTCCAATTTATTAACCTTTTCTTTAAAGAATCATATTTTTGGTATGATAGTCCCATATCCTGAAAATTTTTTTATTTTTTTTCCTGAAGTTTTCATAGTTTTACATTGATGTTTAAATTCATGTTAAATTAATTAAATTTTGTAAAAGATGGGAAAGGTAGGTCAAGTTGGGTATTTTGGGGGGGTTGTTTGTTTGTTTTTAATTTTTCCTGGGGGTGTACAATTATTCTATCACCAGTCTATTAAATTGTTTCTATTTGTCATAAATTGGTTAGTTATATTTGGATCTATTTATTGGTTCCCTATTAGGTTTTTTTTTTATAATTTTATTGAATCATAATTCTGTACATTGGTGCAATCATAGGGCACGATTCATATACATTCAGAAATGTTTTGATCGTACTGTTACAGTTAGCCTTCATGGCATTTTCTTGATCACTATATAAAGAC